>CM039435.1:17548529-17594347 GCA_022379115.2 Bauhinia variegata | reverse complement strand
TTCAAAGTTATCGAAGCCAAATGTCAAGCATAGATTGATGTAATATGGCACAATAAACCATGTGGATAAGTTTGGGACCAACAAAGAGAGATTTGGTCCAAGAATCATCCAACTTAGCCAAGTTCGTCCATTTTGGTCTTTCTTTCGTTTCGACTAGCTTCAATGTTTATTAAAGCCAAAGGACAAGTATAGATTGATGTAATATGACACAATAAACCATGTGGAGATGTTTGGGACCAACGAAGAGAGATTTGGTCCAAGAATCATCCAACTTAACCAAGTTCGTCCATTGTGGTCTTTCTTAGTTTCGACTAGCTTCAAAGTTGATCGAATCCAAATGTCAAGCATAGATTGATGTAATATGACACAATAAACCATGTGGAGAAGTTTGGACAAACGAAGAGAGATTTGGTCCAAGAATCATCCAACTTAACTAAGTTCGTCCATTTTGGTCTTTCTTCTCGTTTCAACTATTTCAAAGTGATTAAAGCCAAATGTCAAGCATAGATTGATGTAATATGACACAATAAACCATGTGGAGAAGTTTGGTACAAACGAAGAGAGATTTGGTCCAAGAATCATCCAACTAACTAAGTTCGTCCATTTTGGTCTTTCTTCGTTTCAACTAGTTTCAAAGTTGATTAAAGCCAAATGACAAGTATAGATTGATGTAATATGACACAATAAATCATGTGGATAGGTTTGGGACCAACGAAGAGAGATGTGGTCCAAGAATCATCCAGCTTAACCAAGTTCGTCCATTTTGTGTTTCTTAGTTTCGACTAGCTTCAATGTTGATTAAAGCCAAATGTCAAGCATAGATTGATGTAATATGACTCAATAAACCATGTGGAGAAGTTTGGGACCAACGAAGAGAGATTTGGTCTAAGAATCATTCAACTTAGCCTAGTTCGTTCATTTTTCTTTTTCTTCTTTTCGACTAGCTTCAATGTTTGTAAAGCCAAATGACAAGCATAGATTGATGTAATATGACACAATAAACCATGTGGAGAAGTTTGGACAAACGAAGAGAGATTTGGTCCAAGAAAATCCAACTTAACTAAGTTCGTCCATTTTGGTCTTTCTTCGTTTCGACTAGCTTCAAGTTGATCGAAGCCGAATGACAAGCATAGATTGATGTAATATGGCACAATAAACCATGTGGATAAGTTTGGGACCAACGAAGAGAGATTTGGTCCAACAATCATCCAACGTAGCCAAGTTCGTCCATTTTGGTCTTTCTTCCTTTTGACAAGCTTCAAATTGATTAAAGCCAAATGTCAAGTATAGATTGATGTAATATGACACAATAAACCATGTGGATAACTTTGGACCAACGAGGAGAGATTTGGTCCAAGAATCATCCAACTTAGCCAAGTTCGTCCATTTTGGTCTTTCTTCGTTTCGAGTAGCTTCAAAGTTAATCGAAACCAAATGTCAACATAGATTGATGTAATATGGCACAATAAACCATGTGGATAAGTTTGGACCAACAAAGAGAGATTTGGTCCAAGAATCATCCAACATAGCCAAGTTTGTTCCATTTTGGTCTTTCTTCCTTTCGACTAGCTTCAAATGTTTATTAAAACCAATGACAAGTATAGATTGATGTAATATGACACAATAAACCATGTGGATAAGTTTGGGACCAACGAAGAGAGATTTGGTCCAAGAATCATCCAACTTAACCAAGTTCGTCCATTTTGGTCTTTCTTCGTTTCGACTATCTTCAAAGTTGATCGAAAGCCAAATGTCAAGCATAGATTGATGTAATATGACACAATAAACCATGTGGAGAAGTTTGAGACCAACGAAGAGAGATTTGGTCCAAGAATCATCCAACTTACCTAAGTTCGTCCATTTTGGTCTTTCTTTTCGTTTCGACTAGCTTCAAAGTTGACCAAGCCAAATGACAAGTATAGATTGATGTAATATGACACAATAAACCATGTGGAGAAGTTTGGACCAACGAAGAGAGATTTGGTCCAAGAATCATCAAACTAACCAAGTTCGTCCATTTTGGTCTTTCTTCCTTTCGACTAGCTTCAAAGTGATCGAAGCCAAATGTCTCAAGCATAGATTGATGTAATATGACACAATAAACCATGTGGATAAGTTTGGGACCAACGAAGAGAGATTTGGTCCAAGAATCATCCAACTTGCCCAGTTCGTCCATTTTGTCTTTCTTCCTTTCGACAAGCTTCAATGTTGATCGAAGCCAAATGTCAAGCATAGATTGATGTAATATGACACAATAAACCATGTGGAGAAGTTTGAGACCAACGAAGAGAGATTTGGTCCAAGAATCATCCAACTTAACCAAGTTCGTCCATTTTGGTCTTTCTTCCTTTCGACTAGCTTCAAAGTTGATCGAAGCCAAATGTCAAGCATAGATTGATGTAATATGACACAATAAACCATGTGGATAAGTTTGGGACCAACGAAGAGAGATTTGGTCCAAGAATCATCCAACTTAACCAAGTTCGTCCATTTTGGTCTTTCTTCCTTTCGACTAGCTTCAAAGTTGATCGTCGAGCCAAATGTCAAGCATAGATTGATGTAATATGACACAATAAACCATGTGGAGAAGTTTGAGGACCAACGAAGAGATTTTGGTCCAAGAATCATCCAACTTAGCCAAGTTCGTTCATTTTGGTCTTTCTTCGTTTCGACTAGCTTCAAAGTTTATCGAAGCCAAATGTCAAGCATAGATTGATGTAATATGACACAATAAACCATGTGGAGAAGTTTGGGACCAACAAAGAGATTTTGGTCCAAGAATCATCCAACTTAGCCAAGTTCGTCCATTTTGGTCTTTCTTCGTTTCGACTAGCTTCAAAGTTGATAAAGCCAAATGACAAGTATAGATTGATGTAATATGACACAATAAACCATGTGGATATGTTTGGACCAACGAAGAGAGATTTGGTCCAAGAATCATCCAACTTAACCAAGTTCGTCCATTTTGGTCTTTCTTAGTTTCGACTAGCTTCAAAGTTGATCGAAGCCAAATGTCAAGCATAGATTGATGTAATATGACACAATAAACCATGTGGAGAAGTTTGGACCAACGACGAAGAGAGATTTGGTCCAAGAATCATCCAACTTAACTAAGTTCGTCCATTTTGGTCTTTCTTCGTTTCGACTAGCTTCAAAGTTGATTAAAGCCAAATGTCAAGCATAGATTGATGTAATATGACACAATAAACCATGTGGATAAGTTTGGACAACGAAGAGAGATTTGGTCCAAGAATCATCCAACTTAACCAAGTTCGTCCATTTTGGTCTTTCTTCGTTTCGACTAGCTTCAAAGTTGATCGAAGCCAAATGTCAAGCATAGATTGATAATATGACACAATAAAATCATGTGATAGAGTTTGAGACCAACGAAGAGAGATTTGGTCCAAGAATCATCCAACTTAACCAAGTTCGTCCATTTTGTGTTTTTCAGTTTCGACTAGCTTCAATGTTGATTAAAGCCAAATGACAAGTATAGATTGATGTAATATGACACAATAAACCATGTGGAGAAGTTTGGGACCAACGAAGAGAGATTTGGTCCAAGAATCATCCAACTTAGCCAAGTTCGTTCATTTTTGTCTTTCTTCTTTTCGACTAGCTTCAAAGTTGTTAAAGCCAAATGTCAAGTATAGATTGATGTAATATGACACAATAAACCATGTGGATAAGTTTTGGACAAACGAAGAGAGATTTGGTCCAAGAATCATCCAACTTAACCAAGTTCGTCCATTTTGGTCTTTCTTCGTTTCGACTAGCTTCAAAGTTGATCGAAGCCAAATGACAAGCATAGATTGATGTAATATGACACAATAAACCATGTGGAAAGTTTGGACCAACGAAGAGAGATTTGGTCCAAGAATCATCCAACTTAGCCAAGTTCGTCCATTTTGGTCTTTCTTCCTTTCGACAAGCTTCAATATTGATTAAAGCCAAATGACAAGCATAGATTGATGTAATATGACACAATAAACCATGTGGAGAAGTTTGGGACCAACGAAGAGAGATTTGGTCCAAGAATCATCCAACTTAGCCAAGTTCGTCCATTTTGGTCTTCTTCGTTTCGACTAGCTTCAAAGTTAATCGAAACCAAATGTCAAGCATAGATTGATGTAATATGACACAATAAACCATGTGGAGAAGTTTGGACCAACGAAGAGAGATTTGGTCCAAGAATCATCCAACAAACCAAGTTCGTCCATTTTGGTCTTTCTTCGTTTCGACTAGCTTCAAAGTTATTTAAACCAAATGACAAGTATAGATTGATGTAATATGACACAATAAACCATGTGGAGAAGTTTGGGACCAACGAAGAGAGATTTGGTCCAAGAATCATCCAACTTAACCAAGTTCGTCCATTTTGGTGTTTCTTCTCTCGTTTCGACTAGCTTCAAAGTTGATCGAAGCCAAATGACAAGTATAGATTGATGTAATATGACACAATAAACCATGTGGAGAAGTTTGGGACCAACGAAGAGAGATTTGGTCCAAGAATCATCCAACTTAACCAAGTTCGTCCATTTTTGTCTTTCTTTGTTTCGACTAGCTTCAAATTGATCGAAGCCAAATGTCAAGCATAGATTGATGTAATATGACACAATAAACCATGTGGAAAAGTTTGGGACCAACGAAGAGAGATTTGGTCCAAGAATCATCCAACTTACCAAGTTCGTTCCATTTTGGTCTTTCTTCCTTTCGACTAGCTTCAAAGTTGTTAAAGCCAAATGACAAGTATAGATTGATGTAATATGACACAATAAACCATGTGGATAGTTTGGGACCAACGAAGAGAGATTTGGTCCAAGAATCATCCAACTTAACCAAGTTCGTCCATTTTGGTCTTTCTTAGTTTCGACTAGCTTCAAACTTGATCGAAGCCAAATGTCAAGCTTAGATTGATGTAATATGACACAATAAGTAATGTGGATAAGTTTGGGACCAACGAAGAGAGAATTGGTCCAAGAATCATCCAACTTAACCAAGTTCGTCCATTTTGGTGTTTCTTAGTTTCGACTAGCTTCAAACTTTATTGAAGCCAAATGTCAAGCTTAGATTGATGTAATATGACACAATAAATAATGTGGAGAAGTTTGGGACCAACGAAGAGAGATTTGGTCCAAGAATCATCCAACTTAACCAAGTTCGTTCCATTTTGGTCTTTCTTAGTTTCGACTAGCTTCAATGTTGATAAAGCCAAATGATAAGTTTAGATTGATGTAATATGACACAATAAACCATGTGGAGAAGTTTGGACCAACGAAGAGAGATTTGGTCCAAGAATCATTCAACTTAGCCAAGTTCGTTCATTTTGGTCTTTCTTCCTTTCGACTAGCTTCAATGTTTGTTAAAGCCAAATGACAAGTATAGATTGATGTAATATGACACAATAAACCATGTGGATAGGTTTGGGACCAACGAAGAGAGATTTGGTCCAAGAATCATCCAACTTAACCAAGTTCGTCCATTTTGGTCTTTCTTAGTTTCGACTAGCTTCAAAGTTGATCGAAGCCAAATGTCAAGCTTAGATTGATGTAATATGACACAATAAATAATGTGGATAAGTTTGGGACCAACGAAGAGAGATTTGGTCCAAGAATCATCCAACTTAACCAAGTTCGTCCATTTTGGTGTTTCTTAGTTTCGACTAGCTTCAATGTTGATTAAAGCCAAATGACAAGTTTAGATTGATGTAATATGACTCAATAAACCATGTGGAGAAGTTTGGGACCAACGTAAGAGAGATTTGGTCCAAGAATCATCCAACTTAGCCTAGTTCGTTTATTTTTGTCTTTCTTCCTTTCGACTAGCTTTAAAGTTTGATAAAGCCAAATGACAAGTATAGATTGATGTAATATGACACAATAAACCATGTGGATAAGTTTGGGACAAACGAAGAGAGATTTGGTCCAAGAATCATCCAACTTAACTAAGTTCGTCCATTTTGGTCTTTCTTCTTTTCGTTTCGACTAGCTTGAAAGTTGATCGAAGCCAAATGACAAGCATAGATTGATGTAATATGACACAAAAAAACCATGTGGAGAAGTTTGGGACCAACGAAGAGAGATTTGGTCCAAGAATCATCCAACTTAACCAAGTTCGTCCATTTTGGTCTTTCTTAGTTTCGACAAGCTTCAAAGTTGATTAAAGCCAAATGACAAGTATAGATTGATGTAATATGACACAATAAACCATGTGGATAGGTTTGGGACCAACGAAGAGAGATTTGGTCCAAGAATCATCCAACTTAACCAAGTTCGTCCATTTTGGTCTTTCTTAGTTTCGACTAACTCTCAACTTGATCGAAGCCAAATGTCAAGCTTAGATTGATGTAATATGACACAATAATAATGTGGATAAGTTTTGGGACCAACGAAGAAGAGAATTGGTCCAAGAATCATCCAACTTAACCAAGTTCGTCCATTTTGGTGTTTCTTAGTTTCGACTAGCTTCAAAGTTGATTAAAAGCCAAATGATAAGTTTAGATTGATGTAATATGACACAATAAACCATGTGGAGAAGTTTGGGACCAACGAAGAGAGATTTGGTCCAAGAATCATCCAACTTAGCCTAGTTCGTTCATTTTTGTCTTTCTTCCTTTCGACTAGCTTCAATGTTTGTTAAAGCCAAATGTCAAGTATAGATTGATGTAATATGACACAATAAACCATGTGGATAGGTTTGGGACCAACGAAGAGAGATTTGGTCCAAGAATCATCCAACTTAACCAAGTTCGTCCATTTTGGTGTTTCTTAGTTTCGACTAGCTTCAAAGTACTTGATCGAAGCCAAATGTCAAGCTTAGATTGATGTAATATGACACAATAAACCATGTGGATAAGTTTGGGACCAACGAAGAGAGATTTGGTCCAAGAATCATCCAACTTAACCAAGTTCGTCCATTTTGGTGTTTCTTAGTTTCGACTAGTTTCAATGTTGATTAAAGCCAAATGACAAGTTTAGATTGATGTAATATGACACAATAAACCATGTGGAGAAGTTTGGGACCAACGAAGAGAGATTTGGTCCAAGAATCATTCCAACTTAGCCTAGTTCGTTTATTTTTGCCTTTCTTCCTTTCGACTAGCTTCAATGTTTGTAAAGCCAAATGACAAGTATAGATTGATGTAATATGACACAATAAACCATGTGGAGAAGTTTGGGACAAACGAAGAGAGATTTGGTCCAAGAATCATCCAACTTAACTAAGTTCGTCCATTTTGGTCTTTCTTCGTTTCGACTAGCTTCAAAGTTGATCGAAGCCAAATGTCAAGCATAGATTGATGTAATATGACACAATAAACCATGTGGATAAGTTTTGAGACCAACGAAGAGAGATTTGGTCCAAGAATCATTCAACTTAGCCAAGTTCGTCCATTTTGGTCTTTCTTAGTTTCGACTAGTTTCAATGTTGATTAAAGCCAAATGACAAGTTTAGATTGATGTAATATGACTCAATAAACCATGTGGAGAAGTTTGGGACCAACGAAGAGAGATTTGGTCCAAGAATCATCCAACATAGCCTAGTTCGTTCATTTTTGGTCTTTCTTTCTTTTCGACTAGCTTCAATGTTTGTTAAAGCCAAATGACAAGTATAGATTGATGTAATATGACACAATAAACCATGTGGAAGTTTGGGACCAACGAAGAGAGATTTGGTCCAAGAATCATCCAACTTAACCAAGTTCGTCCATTTTGGTGTTTCTTAGTTTCGACTAACTTCAAACTTGATCGAAGCCAAATGTCAAGCTTAGATTGATGTAATATGACACAATAAATAATGTGGAGAAGTTTGGGACCAACGAAGAGAGATTTGGTCCAAGAATCATCTAACTTAACCAAGTTCGTCCATTTTGGTTTCTTAGTTTCGACTAGCTTCAATGTTGATTAAAGCCAAATGACAAGTTTAGATTGATGTAATATGACACAATAAACCATGTGGAGAAGTTTGGGACCAACGAAGAGAGATTTGGTCCAAGAATCATTCAACTTAGCCAAGTTCGTCCATTTTTGTGTTTCTTCTTCCTTTCAACTAGCTTCAATGTTTGTTAAGCCAAATGACAAGTATAGATTGATGTAATATGACACAATAAACCATGTGGATAAGTTTGGACAAACGAAGAGAGATTTGGTCCAAGAATCATCCAACTTAACTAAGTTCGTCCATTTTGGTCTTTCTTCTTTTCGACTAGCTTCAAAGTTGATCGAAAGCCAAATGACAATTTAGATTGATGTAATATGACACAATAAACCATGTGGAGAAGTTTGAGACCAACGAAGAGAGATTTGGTCCAAGAATCATTCAACTTAGCCTAGTTCGTTTATTTTGCCTTTCTTCCTTTCGACTAGCTTCAATGTTTGTTAAAGCCAAATGACAAGTATAGATTGATGTAATATGACACAATAAACCATGTGGAGAAGTTTGGGACCAACGAAGAGAGATTTGGTCCAAGAATCATCCAACTTAACTAAGTTCGTCCATTTTGGTCTTTCTTCGTTTCGACTAGCTTCAAAGTTGATCGAAGCCAAATGTCAAGTATAGATTGATGTAATATGACACAATAAACCATGTGGATAAGTTTGGGACCAACGAAGAGAGATTTGGTCCAAGAATCATCCAACTTAGCAAGTTCGTCCATTTTGGTCTTTCTTCCTTTCGACTAGTTTCAAAGTTGATTAAAGCCAAATGACAATTTAGATTGATGTAATATGACACAATAAACCATGTGGAGAAGTTTGGGACCAACGAAGAGAGATTTGGTCCAAGAATCATTCAACTTAGCCTAGTTCGTCCATTTTGGTCTTTCTTCCTTTCGACTAGCTTCAATGTTTGTTCAAAGCCAAATGACAAGTATAGATTGATGTAATATGACACAATAAACCATGTGGATAAGTTTGGGACCAACGAAGAGAGATTTGGTCCAAGAATCATCCAACTTAACAAGTTCGTCCATTTTGGTCTTTCTTTCGTTTCGACTAGCTTCAAAGTTGATCGAAGCCAAATGACAAGTATAGATTGATGTAATATGACACAATAAACCATGTGGAGAAGTTTGGGACCAACGAAGAGAGATTTGGTCCAAGAATCATCCAACTTAACCAAGTTCGTCCATTTTGGTCTTTCTTCGTTTTGACTAGCTTCAAAGTTGATCGAAGCCAAATGTCAAGCATATAGATTGATGTAATATGACACAATAAACCATGTGGAGAAGTTTGGGACAAACGAAGAGAGATTTGGTCCAAGAATCATCCAACTTAGCCAAGTTCGTTCATTTTGGTCTTTCTTCCTTTCGACTGACTAGCTTCAATGTTTATTAAAGCCAAATGACAAGTATAGATTGATGTAATATGACACAATAAAACCATGTGGATAAGTTTGGGACCAACGAAGAGAGATTTGGTCCAAGAATCATCCAACTTAACCAAGTTCGTCCATTTTGGTCTTTCTTAGTTTCGACTAGCTTCAAAGTTGATCGAAGCCAAATGTCAAGCATAGATTGATGTAATATGACACAATAAACCATGTGGATAAGTTTGGGACCGAAGAGAGATTTGGTCCAAGAATCATCCAACTTAACCAAGTTCGTCCATTTGGTCTTTCTTAGTTTCGACAAGCTTCAATGTTGATTAAAGCCAAATGACAAGCATAGATTGATGTAATATGACACAATAAACCATGTGGAGAAGTTTGAGACCAACGAAGAGAGATTTGGTCCAAGAATCATTCAACTTAGCCTAGTTCGTTCATTTTTGTCTTTCTTCCTTTCGACTAGCTTCAATGTTGTTAAAGCCAAATGACAAGTATAGATTGATGTAATATGACAGAATAAACCATGTGGATAAGTTTGGGACTAACGAAGAGAGATTTGGTCCAAGAATCATCCAACTTAACCAAGTTCGTCCATTTTGGTGTTTCTTAGTTTCGACTAGCTTCAACTTGATCGAAGCCAAATGTCAAGCTTAGATTGATGTAATATGACACAATAAACCATGTGGATAAGTTTGGAGACCAACGAAGAGAGATTTGGTCAAAGAATCATCCAACTTAACCAAGTTCATCCATTTTGGTGTTTCTTAGTTTCGACTAGCTTCAATGTTGATTAAGGACAAATGTAAGTTTAGATTGATGTAATATGACACAATAAACCATGTGGAGAAGTTTGGGACCAACGAAGAGAGATTTGGTCCAAGAATCATTCAACTTAGCCTAGTTCGTTCATTTTGGTCTTTTTTCCTTTCGACTAGCTTCAAAGTTTTGTTAAAGCCAAATGACAAGTATAGATTGATGTAATATGACACAATAAACCATGTGGATAGGTTTGGGACCAACGAAGAGAGATTTGGTCCAAGAATCATCCAACTTAACCAAGTTCGTCCATTTTGGTGTTTCTTAGTTTCGACTAGCTTCAATGTTGATTAAAGCCAAATGACAAGTTTAGATTGATGTAATATGACACAATAAACCATGTGGAGAAGTTTGGGACCAACGAAGAGAGATTTGGTGCAAGAATCATTCAACTTAGCCAAGTTCTTTTATTTTTGTCTTTCTTCCTTTTGACTAGCTTAATGTTTGTTAAAGCCAAATGACAAGTATAGATTGATGTAATATGACACAATAAACCATGTGGATAAGTTTGGGACCACGAAGAGAGATTTGGTCCAAGAATCATCCAACTTAACTAAGTTCGTCCATTTTGGTCTTTCTTCGTTTCGACTAGCTTGAAAGTTAATTGAAGCCAAATGACAAGTATAGATTGATGTAATATGACACAATAAACCATGTGGATAAGTTTGGGACCAACAGAAGAGAGATTTGGTCCAAGAATCATCCAACTTAACCAAGTTCGTCCATTTTGGTCTTTCTTCGTTTCGACTAGCTTCAAAGTTGATCGAAGCCAAATGACAAGTATAGATTGATGTAATATGACACAATAAACCATGTGGATAAGTTTGGGACAACGAAGAGAGATTTGGTCCAAGAATCATCCAACTTAACTAAGTTCGTCCATTTTGGTCTTTCTTCGTTTCGACTAGCTTCAAAGTTGATCGAAGCCAAATGTCAAGCATAGATTGATGTAATATGACACAATAAACCATGTGGAGAAGTTTGAGACCAACGATGAGAGATTTGGTCCAAGAATCATCCAACTTAGCCAAGTTCGTTCATTTTGGTCTTTCTTCCTTTCGACTAGCTTCAATGTTTATTAAAGCCAAATGACAAGTATAGATAGATGTAATATGACACAATAAACCATGTGGATAAGTTTGGGACTAACGAAGAGAGATTTGGTCCAAGAATCATCCAACTTAACCAAGTTCGTCCATTTTGGTGTTTCTTAGTTTCGACTAGCTTCAAACTTGATCGAAGCCAAATGTCAAGCTTAGATTGATGTAATATGACACAATAAATAATGTGGATAAGTTTGGGACCAACGAAGAGAGATTTGTCAAAGAATCATCCAACTTAACCAAGTTCGTCCATTTTGGCTTTTCTTAGTTTCGACTAGCTTCAAATTGATTAAGGACAAATGATAAGTTAGATTGATGTAATATGACACAATAAACCATGTGGAGAAGTTTGGGACCAACGAAGAGAGATTTGGTCCAAGAATCATCCAACTTAGCCAAGTTCGTTCATTTTGGTCTTTCTTCCTTTCGACTAGCTTCAATGTTTGTTAAAGCCAAATGACAAGTATAGATTGATGTAATATGACACAATAACCATGTGGATAGGTTTGGGACCAACGAAGAGAGATTTGGTCCAAGAATCATCCAACTTAACCAAGTTCGTCCATTTTGGTGTTTCTTAGTTTCGACTAGCTTCAAGTTGATCGAAGCCAAATGTCAAGCATAGATTGATGTAATATGACACAATAAACCATGTGGAGAAGTTTGGACCAACGAAGAGAGATTTGGTCAAGAATCATCCAACTTAGCCAAGTTCTTCCATTTTGTCTTTCTTCCTTCGACTAGCTTCAATGTTTGATCGAAGCCAAATGACAAGCATAGATTGATGTAATATGACACAATAAACCATGTGGATAAGTTTGGGACAAACGAAGAGAGATTTGGTCCAAGAATCATCCAACTTAACTAAGTTCGTCCATTTTGGTCTTTCTTCGTTTCGACTAGCTTCAAAGTTAATTGAAGCCAAATGACAATTATAGATTGATGTAATATGACACAATAAACCATGTGGATAAGTTTGGGACCAACGAAGAGAGATTTGGTCCAAGAATCATCCAACTTAACCAAGTTCGTCCATTTTGGTCTTTCTTCGTTTCGACTAGCTTCAAAGTTGATCGAAGCCAAATGACAAGCAATAGATTGATGTAATATGACACAATAAACCATGTGGATAAGTTTGGGACAAACGAAGAGAGATTTTGGTCCAAGAATCATCCAACTTAACTAAGTTCGTCCATTTTGGTCTTTCTTCGTTTCGACTAGCTTCAAAGTTGATCGAAGGCCAAATGTCAAGCATAGATTGATGTAATATGACACAATAAACCATGTGGAGAAGTTTGAGACCAACGATGAGAGATTTGGTCCAAGAATCATCCAACTTAGCCAAGTTCGTTCATTTTGGTCTTTCTTCCTTTCGACTAGCTTCAATGTTTATTAAAGCCAAATGACAAGTATAGATTGATGTAATATGACACAATAAACCATGTGGATAAGTTTGGGACCAACGAAGAGAGATTTGGTCCAAGAATCATCCAAACTTAACCAAGTTCGTCCATTTTGGTGTTTCTTAGTTTCGACTAGCTTCAAAGTTGATCGAAGCCAAATGTCAAGCATAGATTGATGTAATATGACACAATAAATATGTGGATAAGTTTGGGACCAACGAAGAGAGAATTGGTCCAAGAATCATCCAACTTAACCAAGTTCGTCCATTTTGGTCTTTCTTAGTTTCGACTAGCTTCAATGTTGATTAAGGCCAAATGTCAAGCATAGATTGATGTAATATGACACAATAAACCATGTGGAGAAGTTTGAGACCAACGAAGAGAGATTTGGTCCAAGAATCATCAACTTAGCCAAGTTCGTTCATTTTGGTCTTTCTTCTTTCGACTAGCTTCAATGTTGATTAAAGCCAAATGACAAGTATAGATTGATGTAATATGACACAATAAACCATGTGGATAAGTTTGGGACCAACGAAGAGAGATTTGGTCCAAGAATCATCCAACTTAACCAAGTTCGTCCATTTTGGTGTTCTTTAGTTTCGACTAGCTTCAAAGTTGATCGAAGCCAAATGTCAAGCATAGATTGATGTAATATGACACAATAAACCATGTGGAGAAGTTTGGGACAACGAAGAGAGATTTGGTCCAAGAATCATCAACTTAACAAGTTCGTCCATTTTGGTCTTTCTTCGTTTCGACTAGCTTCAAATTGATCGAAGCCAAATGTCAAGCATAGATTGATGTAATATGACACAATAAACCATGTGGATAAGTTTGGGACCAACGAAGAGAGATTTGGTCCAGAATCATCCAACTTAAACCAAGTTCGTCCATTTTGGTCTTTCTTCGTTTCGACTAGCTTCAAATTGATTAAAGCCAAATGTCAAGTATAGATTGATGTAATATGACACAATAAACCATGTGGATAAGTTTGAGGACAACGAAGAGAGATTTGGTCCAAGAATCATCCAACTTACCAAGTTCGTCCATTTTGGTCTTTCTTCGTTTCGACTAGCTTCAAAGTTGATCGAAGCCAAATGTCAAGCATAGATTGATGTAATATGACACAATAAACCATGTGGATAAGTTTGGGACCAACGAAGAGAGATTTGGTCCAAGAATCATCCAACTTAACCAAGTTCGTCCATTTTGGTCTTTCTTCGTTTCGACTAGCTTCAAAGTTGATCGAAGCCAAATGTCAAGCATAGATTGATGTAATATGACACAATAAACCATGTGGAGAAGTTTGAGACCAACGAAGAGAGATTTGGTCCAAGAATCATCCAACTTAGCCAAGTTCGTCCATTTTGGTCTTTCTTCCTTTCGACTAGCTTCAAAGTTGATCGAAGCCAAATGTCAAGCATAGATTGATGTAATATGACACAATAAACCATGTGGAGGAAGTTTGGACCAACGAAGAGAGATTTGGTCCAAGAATCATCCAACTTAACCAAGTTCGTCCATTTTGGTCTTTCTTCGTTTCGACTAGCTTCAAAGTTGATCGAAGCCAAATGTCAAGCATAGATTGATGTAATATGACACAATAAACCATGTGGAGAAGTTTGGACCAACGAAGAGAGATTTGGTCCAAGAATCATCCAACTTAACCAAGTTCGTCCATTTTGGTCTTTCTTCGTTTCGACTAGCTTCAAAGTTGATCGAAGCCAAATGTCAAGTATAGATTGATGTAATATGACACAATAAACCATGTGGAGAAGTTTGGGACCAACGAAGAGAGATTTGGTCCAAGAATCATCCAACTTGCCAAGTTCGTCCATTTTGGTCTTTCTTCCTTTCGACTAGCTTCAAAGTTGCGAAGCCAAATGTCAAGCATAGATTGATGTAATATGACACAATAAACCATGTGGAGAAGTTTGGGACCAACGAAGAGAGATTTGGTCCAAGAATCATCCAACTTAACCAAGTTCGTCCATTTTGGTCTTTCTTCGTTTCGACTAGCTTCAAAGTTGATCGAAGCCAAATGTCAAGCATAGATTGATGTAATATGACACAATAAACCATGTGGAGAAGTTTGAGACCAACGAAGAGAGATTTGGTCCAAGAATCATCCAACTTAACCAAGTTCGTCCATTTTGGTCTTTCTTCGTTTCGACTAGCTTCAAAGTTGATCGAAGCCAAATGTCAAGCATAGATTGATGTAATATGACACAATAAACCATGTGGAGAAGTTTGGGACCAACGAAGAGAGATTTGGTCCAAGAATCATCCAACTTAACCAAGTTCGTCCATTTTGGTCTTTCTTCGTTTCGACTAGCTTCAAAGTTAATCGAAGCCAAATGTCAAGCATAGATTGATGTAATATGACACAATAAACCATGTGGAGAAGTTTGAGACCAACGAAGAGAGATTTGGTCCAAGAATCATCCAACTTAACCAAGTTCGTTCATTTTGGTCTTTCTTCGTTTCGACTAGCTTCAAAGTTGATTAAAGCCAAATGTCAAGCATAGATTGATGTAATATGACACAATAAACCATGTGGATAAGTTTGGGACCAACGAAGAGAGATTTGGTCCAAGAATCATCCAACTTAGCAAGTTCGTCCATTTTGTCTTTCTTCTTTCGACTAGCTTCAAATTGTTAAAGCCAAATGTCAAGTATAGATTGATGTAATATGACACAATAAACCATGTGGAGAAGTTTGAGACCAACGAAGAGAGATTTGGTCCAAGAATCATCCAACTTAGCCAAGTTCGTCCATTTTGGTCTTTCTTCCTTTCGACTAGCTTCAATGTTGATTAAAGCCAAATGACAAGTATAGATTGATGTAATATGACACAATAAACCATGTGGAGAAGTTTGAGACCAACGAAGAGAGATTTGGTCCAAGAATCATCCAACTTAACCAAGTTCGTCCATTTTGGTCTTTCTTCGTTTCGACTAGCTTCAAGTTGATCGAAGCCAAATGACAAGTATAGATTGATGTAATATGACACAATAAACCATGTGGATAAGTTTGGGACCAACGAAGAGAGATTTGGTCCAAGAATCATCCAACTTAACCAAGTTCGTCCATTTTGGTCTTTCTTCGTTTCGACTAGCTTCAAAGTTGATCGAAGCCAAATGTCAAGCATAGATTGATGTAATATGACACAATAAACCATGTGGAGAAGTTTGGGACCAACGAAGAGAGATTTGGTCCAAGAATCATCCAACTTAGCCAAGTTCGTTCATTTTGGTCTTTCTTCCTTTCGACTAGCTTCAAAGTTTGTTAAAGCCAAATGTCAAGCATAGATTGATGTAATATGACACAATAAACCATGTGGAGAAGTTTGGGACAACGAAGAGAGATTTGGTCCAAGAATCATCCAACTTAGCCAAGTTCGTCCATTTTGGTCTTTCTTCTTTCGACTAGCTTCAAAGTTGATTAAAGCCAAATGTCAAGCATAGATTGATGTAATATGACACAATAAACCATGTGGATAAGTTTGGGACCAACGAAGAGAGATTTGGTCCAAGAATCATCCAACTTAGCCAAGTTCGTCCATTTTGGTCTTTCTTCGTTTCGACAAGCTTCAATGTTGAGAAGCCAAATGTCAAGCATAGATTGATGTAATATGACACAATAAACCATGTGGAGAAGTTTGAGACCAACGAAGAGAGATTTGGTCCAAGAATCATCCAACTTAGCCAAGTTCGTCCATTTTGGTCTTTCTTCGTTTCGACTAGCTTCAAAGTTGATTAAAGCCAAATGTCAAGCATAGATTGATGTAATATGACACAATAAACCATGTGGATAAGTTTGGGACCAACGAAGAGAGATTTGGTCCAAGAATCATCCAACTTAACCAAGTTCGTCCATTTTGGTCTTTCTTTATTTCGACTAGCTTCAAAGTTGATCGAAGCCAAATGTCAAGCATAGATTGATGTAATATGACACAATAAACCATGTGGATAAGTTTGGGACCAACGAAGAGAGATTTGGTCCAAGAATCATCCAACTTACCAAGTTCGTCCATTTTGGTCTTTCTTCGTTTCGACTAGCTTCAAAGTTGATCGAAGCCAAATGTCAAGCATAGATTGATGTAATATGACACAATAAACCATGTGGAGAAGTTTGAGACCAACAAAGAGAGATTTGGTCCAAGAATCATCCAACTTAGCCAAGTTCGTTCATTTTGGTCTTTCTTCCTTTCGACTAGCTTCAATGTTGATTAAAGCCAAATGACAAGTATAGATTGATGTAATATGACACAATAAACCATGTGGATAAGTTTGGGACCAACGAAGAGAGATTTGGTCCAAGAATCATCCAACTTAGCAAGTTCGTCATTTTGGTCTTTCTTCCTTTCGACTAGCTTCAAAGTTTGTTAAAGCCAAATGTCAAGCATAGATTGATGTAATATGACACAATAAACCATGTGGAGAAGTTTGGGACCAACGAAGAGAGATTTGGTCCAAGAATCATCCAACTTAGCCAAGTTCGTCCATTTTGGTCTTTCTTCCTTTCGACTAGCTTCAAAGTTGATAAAGCCAAATGTCAAGCATAGATTGATGTAATATGACACAATAAACCATGTGGAGAAGTTTGGACCAACGAAGAGAGATTTGGTCCAAGAATCATCCAACTTAACCAAGTTCGTCCATTTTGGTCTTTCTTCGTTTCGACTAGCTTCAAAGTTGATCGAAGCCAAATGTCAAGCATAGATTGATGTAATATGACACAATAAACCATGTGGAGAAGTTTGGGACCAACGAAGAGAGATTTGGTCCAAGAATCATCCAACTTAACCAAGTTCGTCCATTTTGGTCTTTCTTCGTTTCGACTAGCTTCAAAGTTGATCGAAGCCAAATGTCAAGCATAGATTGATGTAATATGACACAATAAACCATGTGGAGAAGTTTGGGACCAACGAAGAGAGATTTGGTCCAAGAATCATCCAACTTAGCCAAGTTCGTTCATTTTGGTCTTTCTTCCTTTCGACTAGCTTCAAAGTTGATTAAAGCCAAATGTCAAGCATAGATTGATGTAATATGACACAATAAACCATGTGGAGAAGTTTGGGACCAACGAAGAGAGATTTGGTCCAAGAATCATCCAACTTAGCCAAGTTCGTCCATTTTGGTCTTTCTTCTTTCGACTAGCTTCAAAGTTGATTAAAGCCAAATGTCAAGCATAGATTGATGTAATATGACACAATAAACCATGTGGAGAAGTTTGGGACCAACGAAGAGAGATTTGGTCCAAGAATCATCCAACTTAGCCAAGTTCGTCCATTTTGGTCTTTCTTCGTTTCGACTAGCTTCAAAGTTGATCGAAGCCAAATGTCAAGCATAGATTGATGTAATATGACACAATAAACCATGTGGAGAAGTTTGAGACCAACGAAGAGAGATTTGGTCCAAGAATCATCCAACTTACCAAGTTCGTCCATTTTGGTCTTTCTTCCTTTCGACTAGCTTCAAAGTTGATCGAAGCCAAATGTCAAGCATAGATTGATGTAATATGACACAATAAACCATGTGGAGAAGTTTGGGACCAACGAAGAGAGATTTGGTCCAAGAATCATCCAACTTAACCAAGTTCGTCCATTTTGTCTTTCTTTATTTCGACTAGCTTCAAAGTTGATCGAAGCCAAATGCAAGCATAGATTGATGTAATATGACACAATAAACCATGTGGAGAAGTTTGGGACCAACGAAGAGAGATTTGGTCCAAGAATCATCCAACTTAACCAAGTTCGTCCATTTTGGTCTTTCTTCGTTTCGACTAGCTTCAAAGTTGATCGAAGCCAAATGTCAAGCATAGATTGATGTAATATGACACAATAAACCATGTGGAGAAGTTTGGGACCAACGAAGAGAGATTTGGTCCAAGAATCATCCAACTTAGCCAAGTTCGTCCATTTTGGTCTTTCTTCGTTTCGACTAGCTTCAATGTTGATTAAGCCAAATGTCAAGCATAGATTGATGTAATATGACACAATAAACCATGTGGAGAAGTTTGAGACCAACGAAGAGAGATTTGGTCCAAGAATCATCCAACTTAGCCAAGTTCGTCATTTTGGTCTTTCTTCCTTTCGACTAGCTTCAAAGTTTGTTAAAGCCAAATGTCAAGCATAGATTGATGTAATATGACACAATAAACCATGTGGATAAGTTTGGGACCAACGAAGAGAGATTTGGTCCAAGAATCATCCAACTTAACAAGTTCGTCCATTTTGGTCTTTCTTCGTTTCGACTAGCTTCAAAGTTGATCGAAGCCAAATGTCAAGCATAGATTGATGTAATATGACACAATAAACCATGTGGAGAAGTTTGGGACCAACGAAGAGAGATTTGGTCCAAGAATCATCCAACTTAACCAAGTTCGTCCATTTTGGTCTTTCTTAGTTTCGACTAGCTTCAAAGTTGATTAAAGCCAAATGTCAAGCATAGATTGATGTAATATGACACAATAAACCATGTGGAGAAGTTTGGGACCAACGAAGAGAGATTTGGTCCAAGAATCATCCAACTTAGCCAAGTTCGTTCATTTTGGTCTTTCTTCTTTCGACTAGCTTCAAAGTTGTTAAAGCCAAATGACAAGCATAGATTGATGTAATATGACACAATAAACCATGTGGAGAAGTTTGGGACCAACGAAGAGAGATTTGGTCCAAGAATCATCCAACTTAACCAAGTTCGTCCATTTTGGTCTTTCTTCGTTTCGACTAGCTTCAAAGTTGATCGAAGCCAAATGTCAAGCATAGATTGATGTAATATGACACAATAAACCATGTGGAGAAGTTTGGGACCAACGAAGAGAGATTTGGTCCAAGAATCATCCAACTTAACCAAGTTCGTCCATTTTGGTCTTTCTTCGTTTCGACTAGCTTCAATGTTGATTAAAGCCAAATGTCAAGCATAGATTGATGTAATATGACACAATAAACCATGTGGAGAAGTTTGAGACCAACGAAGAGAGATTTGGTCCAAGAATCATCCAACTTACCAAGTTCGTCCATTTTGGTCTTTCTTCCTTTCGACTAGCTTCAAAGTTGATCGAAGCCAAATGTCAAGCATAGATTGATGTAATATGACACAATAAACCATGTGGAGAAGTTTGGACCAACGAAGAGAGATTTGGTCCAAGAATCATCCAACTTAACCAAGTTCGTCCATTTTGGTCTTTCTTCGTTTCGACTAGCTTCAAAGTTGATCGAAGCCAAATGTCAAGCATAGATTGATGTAATATGACACAATAAACCATGTGGAGAAGTTTGAGACCAACGAAGAGAGATTTGGTCCAAGAATCATCCAACTTAGCCAAGTTCGTCCATTTTGGTCTTTCTTCTTTCGACTAGCTTCAAAGTTGATCGAAGCCAAATGTCAAGCATAGATTGATGTAATATGACACAATAAACCATGTGGAGAAGTTTGGACCAACGAAGAGAGATTTGGTCCAAGAATCATCCAACTTAACCAAGTTCGTCCATTTTGGTCTTTCTTCGTTTCGACTAGCTTCAAAGTTGATTAAGCCAAATGTCAAGCATAGATTGATGTAATATGACACAATAAACCATGTGGAGAAGTTTGGACCAACGAAGAGAGATTTGGTCCAAGAATCATCCAACTTAGCCAAGTTCGTCCATTTTGGTCTTTCTTCGTTTCGACTAGCTTCAAAGTTGATCGAAGCCAAATGTCAAGCATAGATTGATGTAATATGACACAATAAACCATGTGGAGAAGTTTGGGACCAACGAAGAGAGATTTGGTCCAAGAATCATCCAACTTAGCCAAGTTCGTCCATTTTGGTCTTTCTTCCTTTCGACTAGCTTCAAAGTTGATTAAAGCCAAATGTCAAGCATAGATTGATGTAATATGACACAATAAACCATGTGGAGAAGTTTGGGACCAACGAAGAGAGATTTGGTCCAAGAATCATCCAACTTAACCAAGTTCGTCCATTTTGGTCTTTCTTCCTTTCGACTAGCTTCAAAGTTGATTAAAGCCAAATGTCAAGCATAGATTGATGTAATATGACACAATAAACCATGTGGAGAAGTTTGGGACCAACGAAGAGAGATTTGGTCCAAGAATCATCCAACTTAACCAAGTTCGTCCATTTTGGTCTTTCTTCGTTTCGACTAGCTTCAAAGTTGATCGAAGCCAAATGTCAAGCATAGATTGATGTAATATGACACAATAAACCATGTGGAGAAGTTTGGGACCAACGAAGAGAGATTTGGTCCAAGAATCATCCAACTTAGCCAAGTTCGTCCATTTTGGTCTTTCTTTGTTTCGACTAGCTTCAAAGTTGATCGAAGCCAAATGTCAAGCATAGATTGATGTAATATGACACAATAAACCATGTGGAGAAGTTTGGGACCAACGAAGAGAGATTTGGTCCAAGAATCATCCAACTTAACCAAGTTCGTCCATTTTGGTCTTTCTTCGTTTCGACTAGCTTCAAAGTTGATCGAAGCCAAATGTCAAGCATAGATTGATGTAATATGACACAATAAACCATGTGGAGAAGTTTGGGACCAACGAAGAGAGATTTGGTCCAAGAATCATCCAACTTAACCAAGTTCGTCCATTTTGGTCTTTCTTCCTTTCGACTAGCTTCAAAGTTGATCGAAGCCAAATGTCAAGCATAGATTGATGTAATATGACACAATAAACCATGTGGAGAAGTTTGAGACCAACGAAGAGAGATTTGGTCCAAGAATCATCCAACTTAACCAAGTTCGTCCATTTTGGTCTTTCTTCGTTTCGACTAGCTTCAAAGTTGATCGAAGCCAAATGTCAAGCATAGATTGATGTAATATGACACAATAAACCATGTGGAGAAGTTTGAGACCAACGAAGAGAGATTTGGTCCAAGAATCATCCAACTTAGCCAAGTTCGTCCATTTTGGTCTTTCTTCCTTTCGACTAGCTTCAAAGTTGATTAAGCCAAATGTCAAGTATAGATTGATGTAATATGACACAATAAACCATGTGGAGAAGTTTGAGACCAACGAAGAGAGATTTGGTCCAAGAATCATCCAACTTAACCAAGTTCGTCCATTTTGGTCTTTCTTCGTTTCGACTAGCTTCAAAGTTGATCGAAGCCAAATGTCAAGCATAGATTGATGTAATATGACACAATAAACCATGTGGAGAAGTTTGGACCAACGAAGAGAGATTTGGTCCAAGAATCATCCAACTTAGCCAAGTTCGTCCATTTTGGTCTTTCTTTCTTTCGACTAGCTTCAAAGTTGATCGAAGCCAAATGTCAAGCATAGATTGATGTAATATGACACAATAAACCATGTGGAGAAGTTTGGGACCAACGAAGAGAGATTTGGTCCAAGAATCATCCAACTTAACCAAGTTCGTCCATTTTGGTCTTTCTTCGTTTCGACTAGCTTCAAAGTTGATCGAAGCCAAATGTCAAGCATAGATTGATGTAATATGACACAATAAACCATGTGGAGAAGTTTGAGACCAACGAAGAGAGATTTGGTCCAAGAATCATCCAACTTACCAAGTTCGTCCATTTTGGTCTTTCTTCGTTTCGACTAGCTTCAAAGTTGATTAAAGCCAAATGTCAAGCATAGATTGATGTAATATGACACAATAAACCATGTGGAGAAGTTTGAGACCAACGAAGAGAGATTTGGTCCAAGAATCATCCAACTTAGCCAAGTTCGTCCATTTTGGTCTTTCTTCCTTTCGACTAGCTTCAAAGTTGACCGAAGCCAAATGTCAAGCATAGATTGATGTAATATGACACAATAAACCATGTGGAGAAGTTTGAGACCAACGAAGAGAGATTTGGTCCAAGAATCATCCAACTTAACCAAGTTCGTCCATTTTGGTCTTTCTTCGTTTCGACTAGCTTCAAAGTTGATCGAAGCCAAATGTCAAGCATAGATTGATGTAATATGACACAATAAACCATGTGGAGAAGTTTGAGACCAACGAAGAGAGATTTGGTCCAAGAATCATCCAACTTAACCAAGTTCGTCCATTTTGGTCTTTCTTCGTTTCGACTAGCTTCAAAGTTGACCGAAGCCAAATGTCAAGCATAGATTGATGTAATATGACACAATAAACCATGTGGAGAAGTTTGAGACCAACGAAGAGAGATTTGGTCCAAGAATCATCCAACTTAACCAAGTTCGTCCATTTTGGTCTTTCTTCGTTTCGACTAGCTTCAAAGTTGACCGAAGCCAAATGTCAAGCATAGATTGATGTAATATGACACAATAAACCATGTGGAGAAGTTTGAGACCAACGAAGAGAGATTTGGTCCAAGAATCATCCAACTTAACCAAGTTCGTCCATTTTGGTCTTTCTTCGTTTCGACTAGCTTCAAAGTTGATCGAAGCCAAATGTCAAGCATAGATTGATGTAATATGACACAATAAACCATGTGGAGAAGTTTGAGACCAACGAAGAGAGATTTGGTCCAAGAATCATCCAACTTAACCAAGTTCGTCCATTTTGGTCTTTCTTCGTTTCGACTAGCTTCAAAGTTGATCGAAGCCAAATGTCAAGCATAGATTGATGTAATATGACACAATAAACCATGTGGAGAAGTTTGAGACCAACGAAGAGAGATTTGGTCCAAGAATCATCCAACTTAACCAAGTTCGTCCATTTTGGTCTTTCTTCGTTTCGACTAGCTTCAAAGTTGACCGAAGCCAAATGTCAAGCATAGATTGATGTAATATGACACAATAAACCATGTGGAGAAGTTTGAGACCAACGAAGAGAGATTTGGTCCAAGAATCATCCAACTTAACCAAGTTCGTCCATTTTGGTCTTTCTTCGTTTCGACTAGCTTCAAAGTTGATCGAAGCCAAATGTCAAGCATAGATTGATGTAATATGACACAATAAACCATGTGGAGAAGTTTGAGACCAACGAAGAGAGATTTGGTCCAAGAATCATCCAACTTAACCAAGTTCGTCCATTTTGGTCTTTCTTCGTTTCGACTAGCTTCAAAGTTGACCGAAGCCAAATGTCAAGCATAGATTGATGTAATATGACACAATAAACCATGTGGAGAAGTTTGAGACCAACGAAGAGAGATTTGGTCCAAGAATCATCCAACTTAACCAAGTTCGTCCATTTTGGTCTTTCTTCGTTTCGACTAGCTTCAAAGTTGACCGAAGCCAAATGTCAAGCATAGATTGATGTAATATGACACAATAAACCATGTGGAGAAGTTTGAGACCAACGAAGAGAGATTTGGTCCAAGAATCATCCAACTTAACCAAGTTCGTCCATTTTGGTCTTTCTTCGTTTCGACTAGCTTCAAAGTTGACCGAAGCCAAATGTCAAGCATAGATTGATGTAATATGACACAATAAACCATGTGGAGAAGTTTGAGACCAACGAAGAGAGATTTGGTCCAAGAATCATCCAACTTAACCAAGTTCGTCCATTTTGGTCTTTCTTCGTTTCGACTAGCTTCAAAGTTGACCGAAGCCAAATGTCAAGCATAGATTGATGTAATATGACACAATAAACCATGTGGAGAAGTTTGAGACCAACGAAGAGAGATTTGGTCCAAGAATCATCCAACTTAACCAAGTTCGTCCATTTTGGTCTTTCTTCGTTTCGACTAGCTTCAAAGTTGATCGAAGCCAAATGTCAAGCATAGATTGATGTAATATGACACAATAAACCATGTGGAGAAGTTTGAGACCAACGAAGAGAGATTTGGTCCAAGAATCATCCAACTTAACCAAGTTCGTCCATTTTGGTCTTTCTTCGTTTCGACTAGCTTCAAAGTTGATCGAAGCCAAATGTCAAGCATAGATTGATGTAATATGACACAATAAACCATGTGGAGAAGTTTGAGACCAACGAAGAGAGATTTGGTCCAAGAATCATCCAACTTAACCAAGTTCGTCCATTTTGGTCTTTCTTCGTTTCGACTAGCTTCAAAGTTGACCGAAGCCAAATGTCAAGCATAGATTGATGTAATATGACACAATAAACCATGTGGAGAAGTTTGAGACCAACGAAGAGAGATTTGGTCCAAGAATCATCCAACTTAACCAAGTTCGTCCATTTTGGTCTTTCTTCGTTTCGACTAGCTTCAAAGTTGATCGAAGCCAAATGTCAAGCATAGATTGATGTAATATGACACAATAAACCATGTGGAGAAGTTTGAGACCAACGAAGAGAGATTTGGTCCAAGAATCATCCAACTTAACCAAGTTCGTCCATTTTGGTCTTTCTTCGTTTCGACTAGCTTCAAAGTTGATCGAAGCCAAATGTCAAGCATAGATTGATGTAATATGACACAATAAACCATGTGGAGAAGTTTGAGACCAACGAAGAGAGATTTGGTCCAAGAATCATCCAACTTAACCAAGTTCGTCCATTTTGGTCTTTCTTCGTTTCGACTAGCTTCAAAGTTGATCGAAGCCAAATGTCAAGCATAGATTGATGTAATATGACACAATAAACCATGTGGAGAAGTTTGAGACCAACGAAGAGAGATTTGGTCCAAGAATCATCCAACTTAACCAAGTTCGTCCATTTTGGTCTTTCTTCGTTTCGACTAGCTTCAAAGTTGACCGAAGCCAAATGTCAAGCATAGATTGATGTAATATGACACAATAAACCATGTGGAGAAGTTTGAGACCAACGAAGAGAGATTTGGTCCAAGAATCATCCAACTTAACCAAGTTCGTCCATTTTGGTCTTTCTTCGTTTCGACTAGCTTCAAAGTTGATCGAAGCCAAATGTCAAGCATAGATTGATGTAATATGACACAATAAACCATGTGGAGAAGTTTGAGACCAACGAAGAGAGATTTGGTCCAAGAATCATCCAACTTAACCAAGTTCGTCCATTTTGGTCTTTCTTCGTTTCGACTAGCTTCAAAGTTGACCGAAGCCAAATGTCAAGCATAGATTGATGTAATATGACACAATAAACCATGTGGAGAAGTTTGAGACCAACGAAGAGAGATTTGGTCCAAGAATCATCCAACTTAACCAAGTTCGTCCATTTTGGTCTTTCTTCGTTTCGACTAGCTTCAAAGTTGACCGAAGCCAAATGTCAAGCATAGATTGATGTAATATGACACAATAAACCATGTGGAGAAGTTTGAGACCAACGAAGAGAGATTTGGTCCAAGAATCATCCAACTTAACCAAGTTCGTCCATTTTGGTCTTTCTTCGTTTCGACTAGCTTCAAAGTTGATCGAAGCCAAATGTCAAGCATAGATTGATGTAATATGACACAATAAACCATGTGGAGAAGTTTGAGACCAACGAAGAGAGATTTGGTCCAAGAATCATCCAACTTAACCAAGTTCGTCCATTTTGGTCTTTCTTCGTTTCGACTAGCTTCAAAGTTGACCGAAGCCAAATGTCAAGCATAGATTGATGTAATATGACACAATAAACCATGTGGAGAAGTTTGAGACCAACGAAGAGAGATTTGGTCCAAGAATCATCCAACTTAACCAAGTTCGTCCATTTTGGTCTTTCTTCGTTTCGACTAGCTTCAAAGTTGACCGAAGCCAAATGTCAAGCATAGATTGATGTAATATGACACAATAAACCATGTGGAGAAGTTTGAGACCAACGAAGAGAGATTTGGTCCAAGAATCATCCAACTTAACCAAGTTCGTCCATTTTGGTCTTTCTTCGTTTCGACTAGCTTCAAAGTTGACCGAAGCCAAATGTCAAGCATAGATTGATGTAATATGACACAATAAACCATGTGGAGAAGTTTGAGACCAACGAAGAGAGATTTGGTCCAAGAATCATCCAACTTAACCAAGTTCGTCCATTTTGGTCTTTCTTCGTTTCGACTAGCTTCAAAGTTGATCGAAGCCAAATGTCAAGCATAGATTGATGTAATATGACACAATAAACCATGTGGAGAAGTTTGAGACCAACGAAGAGAGATTTGGTCCAAGAATCATCCAACTTAACCAAGTTCGTCCATTTTGGTCTTTCTTCTTTCGACTAGCTTCAAAGTTGATCGAAGCCAAATGTCAAGCATAGATTGATGTAATATGACACAATAAACCATGTGGAGAAGTTTGAGACCAACGAAGAGAGATTTGGTCCAAGAATCATCCAACTTAACCAAGTTCGTCCATTTTGGTCTTTCTTCGTTTCGACTAGCTTCAAAGTTGATCGAAGCCAAATGTCAAGCATAGATTGATGTAATATGACACAATAAACCATGTGGAGAAGTTTGAGACCAACGAAGAGAGATTTGGTCCAAGAATCATCCAACTTAACCAAGTTCGTCCATTTTGGTCTTTCTTCGTTTCGACTAGCTTCAAAGTTGATCGAAGCCAAATGTCAAGCATAGATTGATGTAATATGACACAATAAACCATGTGGAGAAGTTTGAGACCAACGAAGAGAGATTTGGTCCAAGAATCATCCAACTTAACCAAGTTCGTCCATTTTGGTCTTTCTTCGTTTCGACTAGCTTCAAAGTTGACCGAAGCCAAATGTCAAGCATAGATTGATGTAATATGACACAATAAACCATGTGGAGAAGTTTGAGACCAACGAAGAGAGATTTGGTCCAAGAATCATCCAACTTAACCAAGTTCGTCCATTTTGGTCTTTCTTCGTTTCGACTAGCTTCAAAGTTGACCGAAGCCAAATGTCAAGCATAGATTGATGTAATATGACACAATAAACCATGTGGAGAAGTTTGAGACCAACGAAGAGAGATTTGGTCCAAGAATCATCCAACTTAACCAAGTTCGTCCATTTTGGTCTTTCTTCGTTTCGACTAGCTTCAAAGTTGATCGAAGCCAAATGTCAAGCATAGATTGATGTAATATGACACAATAAACCATGTGGAGAAGTTTGAGACCAACGAAGAGAGATTTGGTCCAAGAATCATCCAACTTAACCAAGTTCGTCCATTTTGGTCTTTCTTCGTTTCGACTAGCTTCAAAGTTGATCGAAGCCAAATGTCAAGCATAGATTGATGTAATATGACACAATAAACCATGTGGAGAAGTTTGAGACCAACGAAGAGAGATTTGGTCCAAGAATCATCCAACTTAACCAAGTTCGTCCATTTTGGTCTTTCTTCGTTTCGACTAGCTTCAAAGTTGATCGAAGCCAAATGTCAAGCATAGATTGATGTAATATGACACAATAAACCATGTGGAGAAGTTTGAGACCAACGAAGAGAGATTTGGTCCAAGAATCATCCAACTTAACCAAGTTCGTCCATTTTGGTCTTTCTTCGTTTCGACTAGCTTCAAAGTTGATCGAAGCCAAATGTCAAGCATAGATTGATGTAATATGACACAATAAACCATGTGGAGAAGTTTGAGACCAACGAAGAGAGATTTGGTCCAAGAATCATCCAACTTAACCAAGTTCGTCCATTTTGGTCTTTCTTCGTTTCGACTAGCTTCAAAGTTGATCGAAGCCAAATGTCAAGCATAGATTGATGTAATATGACACAATAAACCATGTGGAGAAGTTTGAGACCAACGAAGAGAGATTTGGTCCAAGAATCATCCAACTTAACCAAGTTCGTCCATTTTGGTCTTTCTTCGTTTCGACTAGCTTCAAAGTTGATCGAAGCCAAATGTCAAGCATAGATTGATGTAATATGACACAATAAACCATGTGGAGAAGTTTGAGACCAACGAAGAGAGATTTGGTCCAAGAATCATCCAACTTAACCAAGTTCGTCCATTTTGGTCTTTCTTCGTTTCGACTAGCTTCAAAGTTGATCGAAGCCAAATGTCAAGCATAGATTGATGTAATATGACACAATAAACCATGTGGAGAAGTTTGAGACCAACGAAGAGAGATTTGGTCCAAGAATCATCCAACTTAACCAAGTTCGTCCATTTTGGTCTTTCTTCGTTTCGACTAGCTTCAAAGTTGATCGAAGCCAAATGTCAAGCATAGATTGATGTAATATGACACAATAAACCATGTGGAGAAGTTTGAGACCAACGAAGAGAGATTTGGTCCAAGAATCATCCAACTTAACCAAGTTCGTCCATTTTGGTCTTTCTTCGTTTCGACTAGCTTCAAAGTTGACCGAAGCCAAATGTCAAGCATAGATTGATGTAATATGACACAATAAACCATGTGGAGAAGTTTGAGACCAACGAAGAGAGATTTGGTCCAAGAATCATCCAACTTAACCAAGTTCGTCCATTTTGGTCTTTCTTCGTTTCGACTAGCTTCAAAGTTGATCGAAGCCAAATGTCAAGCATAGATTGATGTAATATGACACAATAAACCATGTGGAGAAGTTTGAGACCAACGAAGAGAGATTTGGTCCAAGAATCATCCAACTTAACCAAGTTCGTCCATTTTGGTCTTTCTTCGTTTCGACTAGCTTCAAAGTTGATCGAAGCCAAATGTCAAGCATAGATTGATGTAATATGACACAATAAACCATGTGGAGAAGTTTGAGACCAACGAAGAGAGATTTGGTCCAAGAATCATCCAACTTAACCAAGTTCGTCCATTTTGGTCTTTCTTCGTTTCGACTAGCTTCAAAGTTGATCGAAGCCAAATGTCAAGCATAGATTGATGTAATATGACACAATAAACCATGTGGAGAAGTTTGAGACCAACGAAGAGAGATTTGGTCCAAGAATCATCCAACTTAACCAAGTTCGTCCATTTTGGTCTTTCTTCGTTTCGACTAGCTTCAAAGTTGATCGAAGCCAAATGTCAAGCATAGATTGATGTAATATGACACAATAAACCATGTGGAGAAGTTTGAGACCAACGAAGAGAGATTTGGTCCAAGAATCATCCAACTTAACCAAGTTCGTCCATTTTGGTCTTTCTTCGTTTCGACTAGCTTCAAAGTTGATCGAAGCCAAATGTCAAGCATAGATTGATGTAATATGACACAATAAACCATGTGGAGAAGTTTGAGACCAACGAAGAGAGATTTGGTCCAAGAATCATCCAACTTAACCAAGTTCGTCCATTTTGGTCTTTCTTCGTTTCGACTAGCTTCAAAGTTGATCGAAGCCAAATGTCAAGCATAGATTGATGTAATATGACACAATAAACCATGTGGAGAAGTTTGAGACCAACGAAGAGAGATTTGGTCCAAGAATCATCCAACTTAACCAAGTTCGTCCATTTTGGTCTTTCTTCGTTTCGACTAGCTTCAAAGTTGATCGAAGCCAAATGTCAAGCATAGATTGATGTAATATGACACAATAAACCATGTGGAGAAGTTTGAGACCAACGAAGAGAGATTTGGTCCAAGAATCATCCAACTTAACCAAGTTCGTCCATTTTGGTCTTTCTTCGTTTCGACTAGCTTCAAAGTTGATCGAAGCCAAATGTCAAGCATAGATTGATGTAATATGACACAATAAACCATGTGGAGAAGTTTGAGACCAACGAAGAGAGATTTGGTCCAAGAATCATCCAACTTAACCAAGTTCGTCCATTTTGGTCTTTCTTCGTTTCGACTAGCTTCAAAGTTGATCGAAGCCAAATGTCAAGCATAGATTGATGTAATATGACACAATAAACCATGTGGAGAAGTTTGAGACCAACGAAGAGAGATTTGGTCCAAGAATCATCCAACTTAACCAAGTTCGTCCATTTTGGTCTTTCTTCGTTTCGACTAGCTTCAAAGTTGATCGAAGCCAAATGTCAAGCATAGATTGATGTAATATGACACAATAAACCATGTGGAGAAGTTTGAGACCAACGAAGAGAGATTTGGTCCAAGAATCATCCAACTTAACCAAGTTCGTCCATTTTGGTCTTTCTTCGTTTCGACTAGCTTCAAAGTTGATCGAAGCCAAATGTCAAGCATAGATTGATGTAATATGACACAATAAACCATGTGGAGAAGTTTGAGACCAACGAAGAGAGATTTGGTCCAAGAATCATCCAACTTAACCAAGTTCGTCCATTTTGGTCTTTCTTCGTTTCGACTAGCTTCAAAGTTGATCGAAGCCAAATGTCAAGCATAGATTGATGTAATATGACACAATAAACCATGTGGAGAAGTTTGAGACCAACGAAGAGAGATTTGGTCCAAGAATCATCCAACTTAACCAAGTTCGTCCATTTTGGTCTTTCTTCGTTTCGACTAGCTTCAAAGTTGATCGAAGCCAAATGTCAAGCATAGATTGATGTAATATGACACAATAAACCATGTGGAGAAGTTTGAGACCAACGAAGAGAGATTTGGTCCAAGAATCATCCAACTTAACCAAGTTCGTCCATTTTGGTCTTTCTTCGTTTCGACTAGCTTCAAAGTTGATCGAAGCCAAATGTCAAGCATAGATTGATGTAATATGACACAATAAACCATGTGGAGAAGTTTGAGACCAACGAAGAGAGATTTGGTCCAAGAATCATCCAACTTAACCAAGTTCGTCCATTTTGGTCTTTCTTCGTTTCGACTAGCTTCAAAGTTGATCGAAGCCAAATGTCAAGCATAGATTGATGTAATATGACACAATAAACCATGTGGAGAAGTTTGAGACCAACGAAGAGAGATTTGGTCCAAGAATCATCCAACTTAACCAAGTTCGTCCATTTTGGTCTTTCTTCGTTTCGACTAGCTTCAAAGTTGATCGAAGCCAAATGTCAAGCATAGATTGATGTAATATGACACAATAAACCATGTGGAGAAGTTTGAGACCAACGAAGAGAGATTTGGTCCAAGAATCATCCAACTTAACCAAGTTCGTCCATTTTGGTCTTTCTTCGTTTCGACTAGCTTCAAAGTTGATCGAAGCCAAATGTCAAGCATAGATTGATGTAATATGACACAATAAACCATGTGGAGAAGTTTGAGACCAACGAAGAGAGATTTGGTCCAAGAATCATCCAACTTAACCAAGTTCGTCCATTTTGGTCTTTCTTCGTTTCGACTAGCTTCAAAGTTGACGAAGCCAAATGTCAAGCATAGATTGATGTAATATGACACAATAAACCATGTGGAGAAGTTTGAGACCAACGAAGAGAGATTTGGTCCAAGAATCATCCAACTTAACCAAGTTCGTCCATTTTGGTCTTTCTTCGTTTCGACTAGCTTCAAAGTTGATCGAAGCCAAATGTCAAGCATAGATTGATGTAATATGACACAATAAACCATGTGGAGAAGTTTGAGACCAACGAAGAGAGATTTGGTCCAAGAATCATCCAACTTAACCAAGTTCGTCCATTTTGGTCTTTCTTCGTTTCGACTAGCTTCAAAGTTGATCGAAGCCAAATGTCAAGCATAGATTGATGTAATATGACACAATAAACCATGTGGAGAAGTTTGAGACCAACGAAGAGAGATTTGGTCCAAGAATCATCCAACTTAACCAAGTTCGTCCATTTTGGTCTTTCTTCGTTTCGACTAGCTTCAAAGTTGATCGAAGCCAAATGTCAAGCATAGATTGATGTAATATGACACAATAAACCATGTGGAGAAGTTTGAGACCAACGAAGAGAGATTTGGTCCAAGAATCATCCAACTTAACCAAGTTCGTCCATTTTGGTCTTTCTTCGTTTCGACTAGCTTCAAAGTTGATCGAAGCCAAATGTCAAGCATAGATTGATGTAATATGACACAATAAACCATGTGGAGAAGTTTGAGACCAACGAAGAGAGATTTGGTCCAAGAATCATCCAACTTAACCAAGTTCGTCCATTTTGGTCTTTCTTCCTTTCGACTAGCTTCAAAGTTGATCGAAGCCAAATGTCAAGCATAGATTGATGTAATATGACACAATAAACCATGTGGAGAAGTTTGAGACCAACGAAGAGAGATTTGGTCCAAGAATCATCCAACTTAACCAAGTTCGTCCATTTTGGTCTTTCTTCGTTTCGACTAGCTTCAAAGTTGATCGAAGCCAAATGTCAAGCATAGATTGATGTAATATGACACAATAAACCATGTGGAGAAGTTTGAGACCAACGAAGAGAGATTTGGTCCAAGAATCATCCAACTTAACCAAGTTCGTCCATTTTGGTCTTTCTTCGTTTCGACTAGCTTCAAAGTTGATCGAAGCCAAATGTCAAGCATAGATTGATGTAATATGACACAATAAACCATGTGGAGAAGTTTGAGACCAACGAAGAGAGATTTGGTCCAAGAATCATCCAACTTAACCAAGTTCGTCCATTTTGGTCTTTCTTCGTTTCGACTAGCTTCAAAGTTGACCGAAGCCAAATGTCAAGCATAGATTGATGTAATATGACACAATAAACCATGTGGAGAAGTTTGAGACCAACGAAGAGAGATTTGGTCCAAGAATCATCCAACTTAACCAAGTTCGTCCATTTTGGTCTTTCTTCGTTTCGACTAGCTTCAAAGTTGATCGAAGCCAAATGTCAAGCATAGATTGATGTAATATGACACAATAAACCATGTGGAGAAGTTTGAGACCAACGAAGAGAGATTTGGTCCAAGAATCATCCAACTTAACCAAGTTCGTCCATTTTGGTCTTTCTTCGTTTCGACTAGCTTCAAAGTTGACCGAAGCCAAATGTCAAGCATAGATTGATGTAATATGACACAATAAACCATGTGGAGAAGTTTGAGACCAACGAAGAGAGATTTGGTCCAAGAATCATCCAACTTAACCAAGTTCGTCCATTTTGGTCTTTCTTCGTTTCGACTAGCTTCAAAGTTGACCGAAGCCAAATGTCAAGCATAGATTGATGTAATATGACACAATAAACCATGTGGAGAAGTTTGAGACCAACGAAGAGAGATTTGGTCCAAGAATCATCCAACTTAACCAAGTTCGTCCATTTTGGTCTTTCTTCGTTTCGACTAGCTTCAAAGTTGATCGAAGCCAAATGTCAAGCATAGATTGATGTAATATGACACAATAAACCATGTGGAGAAGTTTGAGACCAACGAAGAGAGATTTGGTCCAAGAATCATCCAACTTAACCAAGTTCGTCCATTTTGGTCTTTCTTCGTTTCGACTAGCTTCAAAGTTGATCGAAGCCAAATGTCAAGCATAGATTGATGTAATATGACACAATAAACCATGTGGAGAAGTTTGAGACCAACGAAGAGAGATTTGGTCCAAGAATCATCCAACTTAACCAAGTTCGTCCATTTTGGTCTTTCTTCGTTTCGACTAGCTTCAAAGTTGACCGAAGCCAAATGTCAAGCATAGATTGATGTAATATGACACAATAAACCATGTGGAGAAGTTTGAGACCAACGAAGAGAGATTTGGTCCAAGAATCATCCAACTTAACCAAGTTCGTCCATTTTGGTCTTTCTTCGTTTCGACTAGCTTCAAAGTTGACCGAAGCCAAATGTCAAGCATAGATTGATGTAATATGACACAATAAACCATGTGGAGAAGTTTGAGACCAACGAAGAGAGATTTGGTCCAAGAATCATCCAACTTAACCAAGTTCGTCCATTTTGGTCTTTCTTCGTTTCGACTAGCTTCAAAGTTGACCGAAGCCAAATGTCAAGCATAGATTGATGTAATATGACACAATAAACCATGTGGAGAAGTTTGAGACCAACGAAGAGAGATTTGGTCCAAGAATCATCCAACTTAACCAAGTTCGTCCATTTTGGTCTTTCTTCGTTTCGACTAGCTTCAAAGTTGATCGAAGCCAAATGTCAAGCATAGATTGATGTAATATGACACAATAAACCATGTGGAGAAGTTTGAGACCAACGAAGAGAGATTTGGTCCAAGAATCATCCAACTTAACCAAGTTCGTCCATTTTGGTCTTTCTTCGTTTCGACTAGCTTCAAAGTTGATCGAAGCCAAATGTCAAGCATAGATTGATGTAATATGACACAATAAACCATGTGGAGAAGTTTGAGACCAACGAAGAGAGATTTGGTCCAAGAATCATCCAACTTAACCAAGTTCGTCCATTTTGGTCTTTCTTCGTTTCGACTAGCTTCAAAGTTGACCGAAGCCAAATGTCAAGCATAGATTGATGTAATATGACACAATAAACCATGTGGAGAAGTTTGAGACCAACGAAGAGAGATTTGGTCCAAGAATCATCCAACTTAACCAAGTTCGTCCATTTTGGTCTTTCTTCGTTTCGACTAGCTTCAAAGTTGACCGAAGCCAAATGTCAAGCATAGATTGATGTAATATGACACAATAAACCATGTGGAGAAGTTTGAGACCAACGAAGAGAGATTTGGTCCAAGAATCATCCAACTTAACCAAGTTCGTCCATTTTGGTCTTTCTTCGTTTCGACTAGCTTCAAAGTTGATCGAAGCCAAATGTCAAGCATAGATTGATGTAATATGACACAATAAACCATGTGGAGAAGTTTGAGACCAACGAAGAGAGATTTGGTCCAAGAATCATCCAACTTAACCAAGTTCGTCCATTTTGGTCTTTCTTCGTTTCGACTAGCTTCAAAGTTGACCGAAGCCAAATGTCAAGCATAGATTGATGTAATATGACACAATAAACCATGTGGAGAAGTTTGAGACCAACGAAGAGAGATTTGGTCCAAGAATCATCCAACTTAACCAAGTTCGTCCATTTTGGTCTTTCTTCGTTTCGACTAGCTTCAAAGTTGACCGAAGCCAAATGTCAAGCATAGATTGATGTAATATGACACAATAAACCATGTGGAGAAGTTTGAGACCAACGAAGAGAGATTTGGTCCAAGAATCATCCAACTTAACCAAGTTCGTCCATTTTGGTCTTTCTTCGTTTCGACTAGCTTCAAAGTTGATCGAAGCCAAATGTCAAGCATAGATTGATGTAATATGACACAATAAACCATGTGGAGAAGTTTGAGACCAACGAAGAGAGATTTGGTCCAAGAATCATCCAACTTAACCAAGTTCGTCCATTTTGGTCTTTCTTCGTTTCGACTAGCTTCAAAGTTGATCGAAGCCAAATGTCAAGCATAGATTGATGTAATATGACACAATAAACCATGTGGAGAAGTTTGAGACCAACGAAGAGAGATTTGGTCCAAGAATCATCCAACTTAACCAAGTTCGTCCATTTTGGTCTTTCTTCGTTTCGACTAGCTTCAAAGTTGACCGAAGCCAAATGTCAAGCATAGATTGATGTAATATGACACAATAAACCATGTGGAGAAGTTTGAGACCAACGAAGAGAGATTTGGTCCAAGAATCATCCAACTTAACCAAGTTCGTCCATTTTGGTCTTTCTTCGTTTCGACTAGCTTCAAAGTTGACCGAAGCCAAATGTCAAGCATAGATTGATGTAATATGACACAATAAACCATGTGGAGAAGTTTGAGACCAACGAAGAGAGATTTGGTCCAAGAATCATCCAACTTAACCAAGTTCGTCCATTTTGGTCTTTCTTCGTTTCGACTAGCTTCAAAGTTGATCGAAGCCAAATGTCAAGCATAGATTGATGTAATATGACACAATAAACCATGTGGAGAAGTTTGAGACCAACGAAGAGAGATTTGGTCCAAGAATCATCCAACTTAACCAAGTTCGTCCATTTTGGTCTTTCTTCGTTTCGACTAGCTTCAAAGTTGATCGAAGCCAAATGTCAAGCATAGATTGATGTAATATGACACAATAAACCATGTGGAGAAGTTTGAGACCAACGAAGAGAGATTTGGTCCAAGAATCATCCAACTTAACCAAGTTCGTCCATTTTGGTCTTTCTTCGTTTCGACTAGCTTCAAAGTTGATCGAAGCCAAATGTCAAGCATAGATTGATGTAATATGACACAATAAACCATGTGGAGAAGTTTGAGACCAACGAAGAGAGATTTGGTCCAAGAATCATCCAACTTAGCCAAGTTCGTCCATTTTGGTCTTTCTTCGTTTCGACTAGCTTCAAAGTTGATCGAAGCCAAATGTCAAGCATAGATTGATGTAATATGACACAATAAACCATGTGGAGAAGTTTGAGACCAACGAAGAGAGATTTGGTCCAAGAATCATCCAACTTAACCAAGTTCGTCCATTTTGGTCTTTCTTCGTTTCGACTAGCTTCAAAGTTGATCGAAGCCAAATGTCAAGCATAGATTGATGTAATATGACACAATAAACCATGTGGAGAAGTTTGAGACCAACGAAGAGAGATTTGGTCCAAGAATCATCCAACTTACCAAGTTCGTCCATTTTGGTCTTTCTTCGTTTCGACTAGCTTCAAAGTTGATCGAAGCCAAATGTCAAGCATAGATTGATGTAATATGACACAATAAACCATGTGGAGAAGTTTGAGACCAACGAAGAGAGATTTGGTCCAAGAATCATCCAACTTAACCAAGTTCGTCCATTTTGGTCTTTCTTCGTTTCGACTAGCTTCAAAGTTGATCGAAGCCAAATGTCAAGCATAGATTGATGTAATATGACACAATAAACCATGTGGAGAAGTTTGAGACCAACGAAGAGAGATTTGGTCCAAGAATCATCCAACTTAACCAAGTTCGTCCATTTTGGTCTTTCTTCGTTTCGACTAGCTTCAAAGTTGATCGAAGCCAAATGTCAAGCATAGATTGATGTAATATGACACAATAAACCATGTGGAGAAGTTTGAGACCAACGAAGAGAGATTTGGTCCAAGAATCATCCAACTTAACCAAGTTCGTCCATTTTGGTCTTTCTTCGTTTCGACTAGCTTCAAAGTTGATCGAAGCCAAATGTCAAGCATAGATTGATGTAATATGACACAATAAACCATGTGGAGAAGTTTGAGACCAACGAAGAGAGATTTGGTCCAAGAATCATCCAACTTAACCAAGTTCGTCCATTTTGGTCTTTCTTCGTTTCGACTAGCTTCAAAGTTGATCGAAGCCAAATGTCAAGCATAGATTGATGTAATATGACACAATAAACCATGTGGAGAAGTTTGAGACCAACGAAGAGAGATTTGGTCCAAGAATCATCCAACTTAACCAAGTTCGTCCATTTTGGTCTTTCTTCGTTTCGACTAGCTTCAAAGTTGATCGAAGCCAAATGTCAAGCATAGATTGATGTAATATGACACAATAAACCATGTGGAGAAGTTTGAGACCAACGAAGAGAGATTTGGTCCAAGAATCATCCAACTTAGCCAAGTTCGTCCATTTTGGTCTTTCTTCCTTTCGACTAGCTTCAAAGTTGATTAAAGCCAAATGTCAAGCATAGATTGATGTAATATGACACAATAAACCATGTGGAGAAGTTTGAGACCAACGAAGAGAGATTTGGTCCAAGAATCATCCAACTTAACCAAGTTCGTCCATTTTGGTCTTTCTTCCTTTCGACTAGCTTCAAAGTTGATCGAAGCCAAATGTCAAGCATAGATTGATGTAATATGACACAATAAACCATGTGGAGAAGTTTGAGACCAACGAAGAGAGATTTGGTCCAAGAATCATCCAACTTAACCAAGTTCGTCCATTTTGGTCTTTCTTCCTTTCGACTAGCTTCAAAGTTGATCGAAGCCAAATGTCAAGCATAGATTGATGTAATATGACACAATAAACCATGTGGAGAAGTTTGAGACCAACGAAGAGAGATTTGGTCCAAGAATCATCCAACTTAACCAAGTTCGTCCATTTTGGTCTTTCTTCGTTTCGACTAGCTTCAAAGTTGACCGAAGCCAAATGTCAAGCATAGATTGATGTAATATGACACAATAAACCATGTGGAGAAGTTTGAGACCAACGAAGAGAGATTTGGTCCAAGAATCATCCAACTTACCAAGTTCGTCCATTTTGGTCTTTCTTCCTTTCGACTAGCTTCAAAGTTGATTAAAGCCAAATGTCAAGCATAGATTGATGTAATATGACACAATAAACCATGTGGAGAAGTTTGAGACCAACGAAGAGAGATTTGGTCCAAGAATCATCCAACTTAGCCAAGTTCGTCCATTTTGGTCTTTCTTCCTTTCGACTAGCTTCAAAGTTGATTAAAGCCAAATGTCAAGCATAGATTGATGTAATATGACACAATAAACCATGTGGAGAAGTTTGAGACCAACGAAGAGAGATTTGGTCCAAGAATCATCCAACTTAACCAAGTTCGTCCATTTTGGTCTTTCTTCCTTTCGACTAGCTTCAATGTTGATTAAAGCCAAATGTCAAGCATAGATTGATGTAATATGACACAATAAACCATGTGGAGAAGTTTGGGACCAACGAAGAGAGATTTGGTCCAAGAATCATCCAACTTAGCCAAGTTCGTCCATTTTGGTCTTTCTTCTTTCGACTAGCTTCAAAGTTGATCGAAGCCAAATGTCAAGCATAGATTGATGTAATATGACACAATAAACCATGTGGAGAAGTTTGGACCAACGAAGAGAGATTTGGTCCAAGAATCATCCAACTTAGCCAAGTTCGTCCATTTTGGTCTTTCTTCCTTTCGACTAGCTTCAAAGTTGATTAAAGCCAAATGTCAAGCATAGATTGATGTAATATGACACAATAAACCATGTGGAGAAGTTTGGGACCAACGAAGAGAGATTTGGTCCAAGAATCATCCAACTTAACCAAGTTCGTCCATTTTGGTCTTTCTTCGTTTCGACTAGCTTCAAAGTTGATAAAGCCAAATGTCAAGCATAGATTGATGTAATATGACACAATAAACCATGTGGAGAAGTTTGAGACCAACGAAGAGAGATTTGGTCCAAGAATCATCCAACTTAGCCAAGTTCGTCCATTTTGGTCTTTCTTCTTTCGACTAGCTTCAATGTTGATTAAAGCCAAATGTCAAGCATAGATTGATGTAATATGACACAATAAACCATGTGGAAAGTTTGGAGACCAACGAAGAGAGATTTGGTCCAAGAATCATCCAACTTACCAAGTTCGTCCATTTTGGTCTTTCTTCCTTTCGACTAGCTTCAATGTTGATCGAAGCCAAATGTCAAGCATAGATTGATGTAATATGACACAATAAACCATGTGGAGAAGTTTGGGACCAACGAAGAGAGATTTGGTCCAAGAATCATCCAACTTACCAAGTTCGTCCATTTTGGTCTTTCTTCTTTCGACTAGCTTCAATGTTGATCGAAGCCAAATGTCAAGCATAGATTGATGTAATATGACACAATAAACCATGTGGAGAAGTTTGAGACCAACGAAAAGAGATTTGGTCCAAGAATCATCCAACTTAGCCAAGTTCGTCCATTTTGGTCTTTCTTCCTTTCGACTAGCTTCAAAGTTGATAAAGCCAAATGTCAAGCATAGATTGATGTAATATGACACAATAAACCATGTGGAGAAGTTTGAGACCAACGAAGAGAGATTTGGTCCAAGAATCATCCAACTTAACCAAGTTCGTCCATTTTGGTCTTTCTTCGTTTTGACTAGCTTCAAGTTGATCGAAGCCAAATGTCAAGCATAGATTGATGTAATATGACACAATAAACCATGTGGAGAAGTTTGAGACAACGAAGAGAGATTTGGTCCAAGAATCATCCAACTTAGCCAAGTTCGTTCATTTTTGTCTTTCTTCCTTTCGACTAGCTTCAATGTTGATTAAAGCCAAATGTCAAGTATAGATTGATGTAATATGACACAATAAACCATGTGGAGAAGTTTGAGACAACGAAGAGAGATTTGGTCCAAGAATCATCCAACTTAGCAAGTTCGTCCATTTTGGTCTTTCTTCCTTTCGACTAGCTTCAAAGTTGATTAAAGCCAAATGAACAGTATAGATTGATGTAATATGACACAATAAACCATGTGGAAGTTTGGGACCAACGAAGAGAGATTTGGTCCAAGAATCATCCAACTTAACCAAGTTCGTCCATTTTTGTCTTTCTTCGTTTGACTAGCTTCAAAGTTGATCGAAGCCAAATGTCAAGCATAGATTGATGTAATATGACACATAAACCGTGGAGAAGTTTGAGACCAACGAAGAGAGATTTGGTCCAAGAATCATCCAACTTAGCCAAGTTCGTTCATTTTGGTCTTTCTTCTTTCGACTAGCTTCAATGTTGATTAAAGCCAAATGACAAGCATAGATTGATGTAATATGACACAATAAACCATGTGGATAAGTTTGGGACCAACGAAGAGAGATTTGGTCCAAGAATCATCCAACTTAACCAAGTTCGTCCATTTTGGTCTTTCTTCGTTTTGACTAGCTTCAAAGTTGATCGAAGCCAAATGTCAAGCATAGATTGATGTAATATGACACAATAAACCATGTGGAGAAGTTTGAGACCAACGAAGAGAGATTTGGTCCAAGAATCATCCAACTTAGCCAAGTTCGTCATTTTTGTCTTTCTTCGTTTCGACTAGCTTCAATGTTGATTAAAGCCAAATGTCAAGCATAGATTGATGTAATATGACACAATAAACCATGTGGAGAAGTTTGAGACCAACGAAGAGAGATTTGGTCCAAGAATCATCCAACTTAGCTAAGTTCGTCATTTTGGTCTTTCTTCCTTTCGACTAGCTTCAATGTTGATTAAAGCCAAATGACAAGTATAGATTGATGTAATATGACACAATAAACCATGTGGATAAGTTTGGGACAACGAAGAGAGATTTGGTCCAAGAATCATCCAACTTAACCAAGTTCGTCCATTTTGGTCTTTCTTCGTTTCGACTAGCTTCAAAGTTGATCGAAGCCAAATGTCAAGCATAGATTGATGTAATATGACACAATAAACCATGTGGAGAAGTTTGAGACCAACGAAGAGAGATTTGGTCCAAGAATCATCCAACTTAGCCAAGTTCGTTCATTTTGGTCTTTCTTCCTTTCGACTAGCTTCAATGTTGATTAAAGCCAAATGACAAGTATAGATTGATGTAATATGACACAATAAACCATGTGGAGAAGTTTGAGACCTACGAAGAGAGATTTGGTCCAAGAATCATCCAACTTAGCCAAGTTCGTCCATTTTGGTCTTTCTTCCTTTCGACTAGCTTCAATGTTGAATAAAGCCAAATGACAAGTATAGATTGATGTAATATGACACAATAAACCATGTGGATAAGTTTGAGACCAACGAAGAGAGATTTGGTCCAAGAATCATCCAACTTAGACAAGTTCGTTCATTTTGGTCTTTCTTCCTTTCGACTAGCTTCAATGTTGATTAAGCCAATATGAAGTATAGATTGATGTAATATGACACAATAAACCATGTGGATAGTTTGGGACCAACGAAGAGAGATTTGGTCCAAGAATCATCCAACTTAGCCAAGTTCGTTCATTTTGGTCTTTCTTCCTTTCGACTAACTTCAATGTTGATTAAGCCAAATGACAAGTGTAGATTGATGTAATATGACACAATAAATCATGTGGATAAGTTTGGACCAACGAAGAGAGATTTGGTCAAAGAATCATCCAACTTAGCCAAGTTCGTCCATTTTGGTCTTTCTTCCTTTGACTAGCTTCAAAGTTGATCGAAGCAAATGTCAAGCATAGATTGATGTAATATGACACAATAAACCATGTGGAGAAGTTTGAGACCAACGAAGAGAGATTTGGTCCAAGAATCATCCAACTTAGCCAAGTTCGTTCATTTTGGTCTTTCTTCCTTTCGACTACTTCAATGTTGATTAAAGCCAAATGACAAGTATAGATTGATGTAATATGACACAATAAATCATGTGGATATGTTTGGGACCAACGAAGAGATTTGGTCCAAGAATCATCCAACTTAACCAAGTTCGTCCATTTTGGTCTTTCTTCGTTTTGACTAGCTTCAAGTTGATCGAAGCCAAATGTCAAGCATAGATTGATGTAATATGACACAATAAACCATGTGGAGAAGTTTGAGACCAACGAAGAGAGATTTGGTCCAAGAATCATCCAACTTAGCCAAGTTCGTTCATTTTTGTCTTTCTTCCTTTCGACTAGCTTCAATGTTGATTAAAGCCAAATGACAAGTATAGATTGATGTAATATGACACAATAAACCATGTGGAGAAGTTTGAGACTACGAAGAGAGATTTGGTCCAAGAATCATCCAACTTAGCCAAGTTCGTCCATTTTGGTCTTTCTTCTTTCGACTAGCTTCAATGTTGATATAAAGCCAAATGTCAGTATAGATTGATGTAATATGACACAATAAACCATGTGGAGAAGTTTGGGACCAACGAAGAGAGATTTGGTCCAAGAATCATCCAACTTAGACAAGTTCGTTCATTTTGGTCTTTCTTCCTTTCGACTAGCTTCAATGTTGATTAAAGCCAAATGACAAGTATAGATTGATGTAATATGACACAATAAACCATGTGGATAAGTTTGGGACCAACGAAGAGAGATTTGGTCCAAGAATCATCCAACTTAGCCAAGTTCGTTCATTTTGGTCTTTCTTCTTTCGACTAGCTTCAAAGTTGATTAAAGCCAAATGACAAGTATAGATTGATGTAATATGACACAATAAACCATGTGGATAAGTTTGGGACCAACGAAGAGAGATTTGGTCCAAGAATCATCCAACTTAACAAGTTCGTCCATTTTGGTCTTTCTTCGTTTCGACTAGCTTCAAAGTTGATCGAAGCCAAATGTCAAGCATAGATTGATGTAATATGACACAATAAACCATGTGGAGAAGTTTGAGACCAACGAAGAGAGATTTGGTCCAAGAATCATCCAACTTAGCCAAGTTCGTTCATTTTGGTCTTTCTTCCTTTCGACTAGCTTCAATGTTGATTAAAGCCAAATGACAAGTATAGATTGATGTAATATGACATATAAACCATGTGGATAGTTTGGGACAAACGAAGAGAGATTTGGTCCAAGAATCATCCAACTTAGAAGTTCGTTCATTTTGGTCTTTCTTCCTTTCGACTAGCTTCAATGTTGATTAAAGCCAAATGACAAGTATAGATTGATGTAATATGACACAATAAACCATGTGGATAAGTTTGGACCAACGAAGAGAGATTTGGTCCAAGAATCATCCAACTTAGCCAAGTTCGTCCATTTTGGTTTCTTCCTTTTCGACTAGCTTCAAATGTTGATTAAAGCAAATGACAGTATAGATTGATGTAATATGACACAATAAACATGTGGAGAAGTTTGGGACCAACGAAGAGAGATTTGGTCAAGAATCATCCAACTTAACCAAGTTCGTCCATTTTGGTCTTTCTTCGTTTCGACTACTTCAAAGTTGATCGAAGCCAAATGTCAAGCATAGATTGATGTAATATGACACAATAAACCATGTGGAGAAGTTTGAGACCAACGAAGAGAGATTTGGTCCAAGAATCATCCACTTAGCCAAGTTCGTTCATTTTTGTCTTTCTTCCTTTCGACTAGCTTCAAATGTTGATTAAAGCCAAATGACAAGTATAGATTGATGTAATATGACACAATAAACAATGTGGATAAGTTTGGGACCAACGAAGAGAGATTTGGTCCAAGAATCATCCAACTTAACCAAGTTCGTCCATTTTGGTCTTTCTTCATTTCGACTAGCTTCAAAGTTTGATCGATCCAAATGTCAAAGCATAGATTGATGTAATATGACACAATAACCATGTGGAGAAGTTTGAGACTACGAAGAGAGATTTGGTCCAAGAATTATCCAACTTAGCCAAGTTCGTTCATTTTGGTCTTTCTTCCTTTCGACTAGCTTCAAAGTTGATTAAAGCCAAATGTCAAGTATAGATTGATGTAATATGACACAATAAACCATGTAGAGAAGTTTGAGACCAACGAAGAGAGATTTGGTCAAGAATCATCCAACTTAGCTAAGTTCGTTCATTTTGGTCTTTCTTCCTTTCGACTAGCTTCAATGTTGATTAAAGCCAAATGAAGTATAGATTGATGTAATATGACACTAAATAAATCATGTGGAGATGTTTGGGACCAACGAAGAGAGATTGGTCCAAGAATCATCCAACTTAGCCAAGTTCGTCCATTTTGGTCTTTCTTCGTTTTTGACTAGCTTCAAAGTTGATCGAGCAAATGTCAAGCATAGATTGATGTAATATGACACAATAAACCATGGGAGAAGTTTGAGACCTCCGAAGAGAGATTTGGTCCAAGAATCATCCGACTTAGCCAAGTTCGTTATTTTGGTCTTTCTTCCTTTCGACTAGCTTTAATGTTGATTAAAGCCAAATGACAAGTATAGATTGATGTAGTATGACACAAAAACCATGTGGATAAGTTTGGGACCAACGAAGAGAGATTTGGTCCAAGAATCATCCAACTTAACCAAGTTCGTCTCATTTTGGTCTTTCTTCGTTTTTGACTAGCTTCAAAGTTGGTCGAAGCCAAATGTCAGCATAGATTGATGTAATATGACACAATAAACCATGTGGAGAAGTTTGAGACCAACGAAGAGAGATTTGGTCCAAGAATCATCCAACTTAGCCAAGTTCGTTCAATTTTGTCTTTCTTCCCTTTCGACTAGCTTCAATGTTGATTAAAGCCAAATGTCAAGCATAGATTGATGTAATATGACACAATAAACCATGTGGAGAAGTTTGAGACCAACGAAGAGAGATTTGGTCCAAGAATCATCCAACTTAGCCAAGTTCGTTCATTTTGGTCTTTCTTCCTTTCGACTAGCTTCAATGTTGATTAAGCCAAATGACAAGTATAGATTGATGTAATATGACACAATAAACCATGTGGAGAAGTTTGGACCAACGAAGAGAGATTTGGTCAAGAATCATCCAACTTAACAAGTTCGTCCTTTTGGTCTTTCTTCGTTTTGACTAGCTTCAAAGTTGATTGAAAGCCAAATGTCAAACATAGATTGATGTAATATGACACAATAACCATGTGGAGAAGTTTTTGAGACTACGAAGAGAGATTTGGTCAAGAATCATCCAACTTAGCAAAGTTCGTTCATTTTTGTCTTTCTTCCTTTTCGACTAGCTTCAATGTTGATTAAAGCCAAATGACAAGTAAAGATTGATGTAATATGACACAATAAACATGTAGAGAAGTTTGAGACCAACGAAGAGAGATTTGGTCCAAGAATCATCCAACTTAGCCAAGTTCGTTCATTTTGTGTCTTTCTTCCTTTCGACTAGCTTCAATGTTGATTAAGCCAAATGAAAGTATAGATTGATGTAATATGACACAATAAATCATGTGGATATGTTTGGGACCAACGAAGAGAGATTTGGTCCAAGAATCATCCAACTTAAGCATGTTCGTTCATTTTGTGTTTCTTAGTTTCGACTAGCTTCAAACTTGATCGAAGCCAAATGTCAAGCATAGGATTGATGTAATATGACACAATAAAGAATGTGGATAAGTTTGGAATCAACGAAGAGAGATTTGGTCCAAGAATCATCAAACTTAGACA
>CM039435.1:17475488-17548029 GCA_022379115.2 Bauhinia variegata | reverse complement strand
AAGTTGGATGATTCTTGACCAAATCTCTCTTCGTTGGTCTCAAACTTCTCCACATGGTTTATTGTGTCATATTACATCAATCTATGCTTGACATTTGGCTTCGATCAACTTTGAAGCTAGTCGAAACGAAGAAAGACCAAAATGGACGAACTTGGTTAAGTTGATGATTCTTGGACAAATCTGTCTTCTTGGTCTCAAACTTCTCCACATGGTTTATTGTGTCATATTACATCAATCTATGCTTGAGATTTGGCTTCGATCAACTTTGAAGCTAGTCGAAACGAAGAAAGACCAAAATGGACGAACTTGGTTAAGTTGGATGATTCTTGAACAAAATCTCTCTTCGTTGGTCTCAAACTTCTCCACATGGTTTTATTTGTCATATTACATCAATCTATGCTTGACATTTGGCTTCGATCAACATTGAAGCTAGTCGAAACGAAGAAAGACCAAAATGGACGAACTTGGTGAAGTTGATGATTCTTGGACCAAATCTGTCTTCGTTGGTCTCAAACTTCTCCACATGGTTTATTGTGTCATATTACATCAATCTATGCTTGAGATTTGGCTTCGATCAACTTTGAAGCTAGTCGAAACGAAGAAAGACCAAAATGGACGAACTTGGTTAAGTTGGATGATTCTTGGACCAAATCTCTCTTCGTTGTCCCAAACTTCTCCACATGGTTTATTGTGTCATATTACATCAATCTATGCTTGACATTTGGCTTCGATCAACTTTGAAGCTAGTCGAAACGAAGAAAGACCAAAATGGACGAACTTGGTTAAGTTGGATGATTCTTGGACAAAATCTCTCTTCGTTGGTCCCAAACTTCTCCACATGGTTTATTGTGTCATATTACATCAATCTATACTTGACATTTGGCTTCGATCAACTTTGAAGCTAGTCGAAACGAAGAAAGACCAAAATGGACGAACTTGGTTAAGTTGGATGATTCTTGACCAAATCTCTCTTCGTTGGTCTCAAACTTCTCCACATGGTTTTATTGTGTCATATTACATTAATCTATGCTTGAGATTTGGCTTCGATCAACTTTGAAGCTAGTCGAAACGAAGAAAGACCAAAATGGACGAACTTGGTTAAGTTGGATGATTCTTACCAAATCTGTCTTCGTTGGTCTCAAACTTCTCCACATGGTTTATTGTGTCATATTACATCAATCTATGCTTGAGATTTGGCTTTATCAACTTTGAAGCTAGTCGAAACGAAGAAAGACCAAAATGGACGAACTTGGTTAAGTTGGATGATTCTTGGACCAAATCTCCTTTCGTTGGTCTCAAACTTCTCCACATGGTTTATTGTGTCATATTACATCAATCTATGCTTGAGATTTGGCTTCGATCAACTTTGAAGCTAGTCGAAACGAAGAAAGACCAAAATGGACGAACTTGGTTAAGTTGGATGATTCTTGGACCAAATCTCTCTTCGTTGGTCCCAAACTTCTCCACATGGTTTATTGTGTCATATTACATCAATCTATGCTTGACATTTGGCTTCGATCAACTTTGAAGCTAGTCGAAACGAAGAAAGACCAAAATGGACGAACTTGGTAAGTTGGATGATTCTTGGACCAAATCTCTCTTCGTTGGTCTCAAACTTCTCCACATGGTTTATTGTGTCATATTACATCAATCATGCTTGTCATTTGGCTTTAATCAACATTGAAGCTAGTCGAAACGAAGAAAGACCAAAATGGACGAACTTGGTTAAGTTGGATGATCTTGGACCAAATCTGTCTTCTTGGTCTCAAACTTCTCCACATGGTTGATTGTGTCATATTACATTAATCTAGGCTTGAGATTTGGCTTCGATCAACTTTGAAGCTAGTCGAAACGAAGAAAGACCAAAATTGACGAACTTGGTTAACTTGGTGATTCTTGGACAAAATCTCTCTTCGTTGGTCCCAAACTTCTCCACATGGTTTATTGTGTCATATTACATCAATCCATACTTGTCATTTGGCTTAATCAACTTTGAAGCTAGTCGAAACGAAGAAAGACCAAAATGGACGAACTTGGTGAAGTTGGATGATTCTTGGACCAAATCTGTCTTCGTTGGTCTCAAACTTCTCCACATGGTTTATTGTGTCATATTACATCAATCTATGCTTGAGATTTGGCTTCGATCAACTTTGAAGCTAGTCGAAACGAAGAAAGACCAAAATGGACGAACTTGGTTAATTTGGATGATTTTGGACCAAATCTCCCTTCGTTGATCCCAAACTTCTCCACATGGTTTATTGTGTCTTATTACATCAATCTATGCTTGAGATTTGGCTTCGATCAACTTTGAAGCTAGTCGAAACGAAGAAAGACCAAAATGGACGAACTTGGTTAAGTTGGATGATTCTTGGACAAATCTCTCTTCGTTGGTCCCAAACTTCTCCACATGGTTTATTGTGTCATATTACATCAATCCATACTTGTCATTTGGCTTTAATCAACTTTGAAGCTAGTCGAAACGAAGAAAGACCAAAATGGACGAACTTGGTTAAGTTGGATGATTCTTGGACCAAATCTCTCTTCTTGGTCTCAAACTTCTCCACATGGTTTATTGTGTCATATTACATTAATCTAGCTTGAGATTTGGTTCGATCAACTTTGAAGCTAGTCGAAACGAAGAAAGACCAAAATGGACGAACTTGGTTAAGTTGGATGATTCTTGGACAAAATCTCTCTTCGTTGGTCCCAAACTTCTCCACATGGTTTATTGTGTCATATTACATCAATCCATACTTGTCATTTGGCTTTAATCAACTTTGAAGCTAGTCGAAACGAAGAAAGACCAAAATGGACGAACTTGGTTAAGTTGGATGATTCTTGGACCAAATCTCTCTTCTTGGTCTCAAACTTCTCCACATGGTTTATTGTGTCATATTACATTAATCTATGCTTGAGATTTGGCTTCGATCAACTTTGAAGCTAGTCGAAACGAAGAAAGACCAAAATGGACGAACTTGGTTAAGTTGGATGATTCTTGGACAAAATCTCTCTTCGTTGGTCCCAAACTTCTCCACATGGTTTATTGTGTCATATTACATCAATCCATACTTGTCATTTGGCTTAATCAACTTTGAAGCTAGTCGAAACGAAGAAAGACCAAAATGGACGAACTTGGTTAAGTTGGATGATTCTTGGACAAAATCTCTCTTCGTTGGTCCCAAACTTCTCCACATGGTTTATTGTGTCATATTACATCAATCCATACTTGTCATTTGGCTTTAATCAACTTTGAAGCTAGTCGAACGAAGAAAGACCAAAATGGACGAACTTGGTTAAGTTGGATGATTCTTGGACCAAATCTCTCTTCTTTGGTCTCAAACTTCTCCACATGGTTTATTTGTCATATTACATCAATCTATGCTTGAGATTTGGCTTCGATCAACTTTGAAGCTAGTCGAAACGAAGAAAGACCAAAATGGACGAACTTGGTTAAGTTGGATGATTCTTGGACCAAATCTCTCTTCGTTGGTCCAAACTTCTCCACATGGTTTATTGTGTCATATTACATCAATCTATGCTGAGATTTGGCTTCGATCAACTTTGAAGCTAGTCGAAACGAAGAAAGACCAAAATGGACGAACTTGGTTAAGTTGGATGATTCTTGGACCAAATCTGTCTTTGTTGGTCTCAAACTTCTCCACATGGTTTATTGTGTCATATTACATCAATCTATACTTGTCATTTGGCTTTAATCAACATTGAAGCTAGTCGAAACGAAGAAAGACCAAAATGGACGAACTTGGTTAAGTTGGATGATTCTTGGACCAAATCTGTCTTCTTGGTCTCAAACTTCTCCACATGGTTTATTGTGTCATATTACATCAATCTATGCTTGAGATTTGGCTTCGATCAACTTTGAAGCTAGTCGAAACGAAGAAAGACCAAAATGGACGAACTTGGTTAAGTTGGATGATTCTTGGACCAAATCTCTCTTCGTTGGTCCCAAACTTCTCCACATGGTTTATTGTGTCATATTACATCAATCCATACTTGTCATTTGGCTTTAATCAACTTTGAAGCTAGTCGAAACGAAGAAAGACCAAAATGGACGAACTTGGTTAAGTTGGATGATTCTTGGACAAATCTCTCTTCGTTGGTCCAAACTTTCTCCACATGGTTTATTGTGTCATATTACATCAATCCATACTTGTCATTTGGCTTTAATCAACTTTGAAGCTAGTCGAAACGAAGAAAGACCAAAATGGACGAACTTGGTTAAGTTGGATGATTCTTGGACCAAATCTGTCTTCTTGGTCTCAAACTTCTCCACATGGTTTATTGTGTCATATTACATCAATCTATGCTTGAGATTTGGCTTCGATCAACTTTGAAGCTAGTCGAAACGAAGAAAGACCAAAATGGACGAACTTGGTTAACTTGGTGATTCTTGGACAAAATCTCTCTTCGTTGGTCCCAAACTTCTCCACATGGTTTATTGTGTCATATTACATCAATCCATACTTGTCATTTGGCTTAAATCAACTTTGAAGCTAGTCGAAACAAAGAAAGACCAAAATGGACGAACTTGGTTAAGTTGGATGATTCTTGGACCAAATCTCTCTTCGTTGGTCTCAAACTTCTCCACATGGTTTATTGTGTCATATTACATCAATCTATGCTTGAGATTTGGCTTCGATCAACTTTGAAGCTAGTCGAAACGAAGAAAGACCAAAATGGACGAACTTGGTTAAGTTGGATGATTCTTGGACAAAATCTCTCTTCGTTGGTCCAAACTTCTCCACATGGTTTATTGTGTCATATTACATCAATCCATACTTGTCATTTGGCTTTAATCAACTTTGAAGCTAGTCGAAACGAAGAAAGACCAAAATGGACGAACTTGGTTAAGTTGGATGACTTATGGACCAAATCTCTCTTCTTTGTCTCAAACTTCTCCACATGGTTTATTGTGTCATATTACATCAATCTATGCTTGAGATTTGGCTTCGATCAACTTTGAAGCTAGTCGAAACGAAGAAAGACCAAAATGGACGAACTTGGTTAAGTTGGATGATTCTTGGACCAAATCTCTCTTCGTTGGTCCAAACTTCTCCACATGGTTTATTGTGTCATATTACATCAATCCATACTTGTCATTTGGCTTTAATCAACTTTGAAGCTTGTCGAAACGAAGAAAGACCAAAATGGACGAACTTGGTTAAGTTGGATGACTCTTGGACCAAATCTGTCTTCTTGGTCTCAAACTTCTCCACATGGTTTATTGTGTCATATTACATCAATCTATGCTTGAGATTTGGTTCGATCAACTTTGAAGCTAGTCGAAACGAAGAAAGACCAAAATTGACGAACTTTGTGAAGTTGGATGATTCTTGGACAAAATCTCTCTTCGTTGGTCCCAAACTTCTCCACATGGTTTATTGTGTCATATTACATCAATCCATAGTTGTCATTTGGCTTAAATCAACTTTGAAGCTAGTCGAAACGAAGAAAGACCAAAATGGACGAACTTGGTTAAGTTGGATGATTCTTGGACAAAATCTCTCTTCGTTGGTCCAAAACTTCTCCACATGGTTTATTGTGTCATATTACATCAATCCATACTTGTCATTTGGCTTTAATCAACTTTGAAGCTAGTCGAAACGAAGAAAGACCAAAATGGACGAACTTGGTTAAGTTGGATGACTTATGGACCAAATGTCTCTTCTTTGGTCTCAAACTTCTCCACATGGTTTATTGTGTCATATTACATCAATCATACTTGTCATTTGGCTTTGATCAACTTTGAAGCTTGTCGAAACGAAGAAAGACCAAAATGGACGAACTTGGTTAAGTTGGATGATTCTTGGACCAAATCTCCCTTCGTTGATCCCAAACTTCTCCACATGGTTTAGTGTGATATATTACATCAATCCATACTTGTCATTTGGCTTTAATCAACTTTGAAGCTAGTCGAAATGAAGAAAGACCAAAATGGACGAACTTGGTTAAGTTGGATGATTCTTGGACCAAATCTCTCTTCTTGGTCTCAAACTTCTCCACATGGTTTATTGTGTCATATTACATCAATCTATGCTTGAGATTTGGCTTTGATCAACTTTGAAGCTAGGAGAAACGAAGAAAGACCAAAATGGACGAACTTGGTTAAGTTGGATGATTCTTGGACCAAATCTGTCTTCGTTGGTCTCAAACTTCTCCACATGGTTTATTGTGTCATATTACATCAATCCATACTTGTCATTTGGCTTTAATCAACTTTGAAGCTAGTCGAAACGAAGAAAGACCAAAATGGACGAACTTGGTTAAGTTGGATGACTCTTGGACCAAATCTCTCTTCTTGGTCTCAAACTTCTCCACATGGTTTATTGTGTCATATTACATTAATCTATGCTTGAGATTTGGTTCGATCAACTTTGAAGCTAGTCGAAACGAAGAAAGACCAAAATGGACGAACTTGGTTAAGTTGGATGATTCTTGGACAAAATCTCTCTTCGTTGGTCCCAAACTTCTCCACATGGTTTATTGTGTCATATTACATCAATCCATACTTGTCATTTGGCTTTAATCAACTTTGAAGCTAGTCGAAACGAAGAAAGACCAAAATGGACGAACTTGGTTAAGTTGGATGACTTATGGACCAAATCTCTCTTCTTTGGTCTCAAACTTCTCCACATGGTTTATTGTGTCATATTACATCAATCTATGCTTGAGATTTGGCTTCGATCAACTTTGAAGCTAGTCGAAACGAAGAAAGACCAAAATGGACGAACTTGGTTAAGTTGGATGATTCTTGGAACAAATCTCTCTTCGTTGGTCCCAAACTTCTCCACATGGTTTATTGTGTCATATTACATCAATCCATACTTGTCATTTGGCTTTAATCAACTTTGAAGCTAGTCGAAACGAAGAAAGACCAAAATGGACGAACTTGGTTAAGTTGGATGATTCTTGGACCAAATCTGTCTTCTTGGTCTCAAACTTCTCCACATGGTTTATTGTGTCATATTACATCAATCTATGCTTGAGATTTGGCTTCGATCAACTTTGAAGCTAGTCGAAACGAAGAAAGACCAAAATGGACGAACTTGGTTAACTTGGATGATTCTTGGACAAATCTCTCTTCGTTGGTCCCAAACTTCTCCACATGGTTTATTGTGTCATATTACATCAATCCATAGTTGTCATTTGGCTTAAATCAACTTTGAAGCTAGTCGAAACGAAGAAAGACCAAAATGGACGAACTTGGTTAAGTTGGATGATTCTTGGACAAAATCTCTCTTCGTTGGTCCAAACTTCTCCACATGGTTTATTGTGTCATATTACATCAATCCATACTTGTCATTTGGCTTTAATCAACTTTGAAGCTAGTCGAAACGAAGAAAGACCAAAATGGACGAACTTGGTTAAGTTGGATGACTTATGGACCAAATCTCTCTTCGTTGGTCTCAAACTTCTCCACATGGTTTATTGTGTCATATTACATCAATCCATACTTGTCATTTGGCTTTGATCAACTTTGAAGCTAGTCGAAACGAAGAAAGACCAAAATGGACGAACTTGGTTAAGTTGGATGATTCTTGGACCAAATCTCCCTTCGTTGATCCCAAACTTCTCCACATGGTTTATTGTGTATATTACATCAATCCATACTTGTCATTTGGCTTTAATCAACTTTGAAGCTAGTCGAAACGAAGAAAGACCAAAATGGACGAACTTGGTTAAGTTGGATGATTCTTGGACCAAATCTGTCTTCTTGGTCTCAAACTTCTCCACATGGTTTATTGTGTCATATTACATCAATCTATGCTTGAGATTTGGCTTTGATCAACTTTGAAGCTAGTAGAAACGAAGAAAGACCAAAATGGACGAACTTGGTTAAGTTGGATGACTCTTGGACCAAATCTGTCTTCTTGGTCTCAAACTTCTCCACATGGTTTATTGTGTCATATTACATCAATCTAGGCTTGAGATTTGGTTCGATCAACTTTGAAGCTAGTCGAAACGAAGAAAAGACCAAAATTGACGAACTTTGTGAACTTGGTAGATTCTTGGACAAAATCTCTCTTCGTTGGTCCCAAACTTCTCCACATGGTTTATTGTGTCATATTACATCAATCCATAGTTGTCATTTGGCTTAATCAACTTTGAAGCTAGTCGAAACGAAGAAAGACCAAAATGGACGAACTTGGTTAAGTTGGATGATTCTTGGACAAAATCTCTCTTCGTTGGTCCAAAACTTCTCCACATGGTTTATTGTGTCATATTACATCAATCCATACTTGTCATTTGGCTTTAATCAACTTTGAAGCTAGTCGAAACGAAGAAAGACCAAAATGGACGAACTTGGTTAAGTTGGATGATTATGGACCAAATCTCTCTCCTTTGGTCTCAAACTTCTCCACATGGTTTATTGTGTCATATTACATCAATCCATACTTGTCATTTGGCTTTGATCAACTTTGAAGCTAGTCGAAACGAAGAAAGACCAAAATGGACGAACTTGGTTAAGTTGGATGATTCTTGGACCAAATCTCTCTTCGTTGGTCCCAAACTTCTCCACATGGTTTATTGTGTATATTACATCAATCCATACTTGTCATTTGGCTTTAATCAACTTTGAAGCTAGTCGAAACGAAGAAAGACCAAAATGGACGAACTTGGTTAAGTTGGATGATTCTTGGACCAAATCTCTCTTCTTGGTCTCAAACTTCTCCACATGGTTTATTGTGTCATATTACATCAATCTATGCTTGAGATTTGGCTTTGATCAACTTTGAAGCTAGTCGAAACGAAGAAAGACCAAAATGGACGAACTTGGTTAAGTTGGATGATTCTTGGACCAAATCTGTCTTCGTTGGTCTCAAACTTCTCCACATGGTTTATTGTGTCATATTACATCAATCCATACTTGTCATTTGGCTTTAATCAACTTTGAAGCTAGTCGAAACGAAGAAAGACCAAAATGGACGAACTTGGTTAAGTTGGATGATTCTTGGACCAAATCTGTCTTCTTGGTCTCAAACTTCTCCACATGGTTTATTGTGTCATATTACATCAATCTATGCTTGAGATTTGGCTTCGATCAACTTTGAAGCTAGTCGAAACGAAGAAAGACCAAAATGGACGAACTTGGTTAAGTTGGATGACTTATGGACCAAATCTCTCTTCGTTGGTCTCAAACTTCTCCACATGGTTTATTGTGTCATATTACATCAATCCATACTTGTCATTTGGCTTTAATCAACTTTGAAGCTAGTCGAAACGAAGAAAGACCAAAATGGACGAACTTGGTTAAGTTGGATGATTCTGGACCAAATCTCTCTTCTTTGGTCTCAAACTTCTCCACATGGTTTATTGTGTCATATTACATCAATCCATACTTGTCATTTGGCTTTGATCAACATTGAAGCTTGTCGAAACGAAGAAAGACCAAAATGGACGAACTTGGTTAAGTTGGATGATTCTTGGACCAAATCTCCCTTCGTTGGTCCCAAACTTCTCCACATGGTTTAGTGTGATATATTACATCAATCCATACTTGTCATTTGGCTTTAATCAACTTTGAAGCTAGTCGAAACGAAGAAAGACCAAAATGGACGAACTTGGTTAAGTTGGATGATTCTTGGACCAAATCTGTCTTCTTGGTCTCAAACTTCTCCACATGGTTTATTGTGTCATATTACATCAATCTATGCTTGAGATTTGGCTTTGATCAACTTTGAAGCTAGTCGAAACGAAGAAAGACCAAAATGGACGAACTTGGTTAAGTTGGATGATTCTTGGACCAAATCTCTCTTCGTTGGTCTCAAACTTCTCCACATGGTTTATTGTGTCATATTACATCAATCCATACTTGTCATTTGGCTTTAATCAACTTTGAAGCTAGTCGAAACGAAGAAAGACCAAAATGGACGAACTTGGTTAAGTTGGATGATTCTTGGACCAAATCTCTCTTCTTGGTCTCAAACTTCTCCACATGGTTTATTGTGTCATATTACATCAATCTATGCTTGAGATTTGGTTCGATCAACTTTGAAGCTAGTCGAAACGAAGAAAGACCAAAATGGACGAACTTGGTTAAGTTGGATGATTCTTGGACAAAATCTCTCTTCGTTGGTCCCAAACTTCTCCACATGGTTTATTGTGTCATATTACATCAATCCATACTTGTCATTTGGCTTTAATCAACTTTGAAGCTAGTCGAAACGAAGAAAGACCAAAATGGACGAACTTGGTTAAGTTGGATGACTTATGGACCAAATGTCTCTTCTTTGGTCTCAAACTTCTCCACATGGTTTATTGTGTCATATTACATCAATCTATGCTTGAGATTTGGCTTCGATCAACTTTGAAGCTAGTCGAAACGAAGAAAGACCAAAATGGACGAACTTGGTTAAGTTGGATGATTCTTGGACCAAATCTCCCTTCGTTGGTCCCAAACTTCTCCACATGGTTTATTGTGTCATATTACATCAATCCATACTTGTCATTTGGCTTTAATCAACATTGAAGCTTGTCGAAACGAAGAAAGACCAAAATGGACGAACTTGGTTAAGTTGGATGACTCTTGGACCAAATCTGTCTTCTTGGTCTCAAACTTCTCACATGGTTTATTGTGTCATATTACATCAATCTAGGCTTGAGATTTGGTTCGATCAACTTTGAAGCTAGTCGAAACGAATAAAAGACCAAAATTGACGAACTTTGTGAACTTGGTAGATTCTTGGACAAAATCTCTCTTCGTTGGTCCCAAACTTCTCCACATGGTTTATTGTGTCATATTACATCATTCCATAGTTGTCATTTGGCTTAAATCAACTTTGAAGCTAGTCGAAACGAAGAAAGACCAAAATGGACGAACTTGGTTAAGTTGGATGATTCTTGGACAAAATCTCTCTTCGTTGGTCCAAAACTTCTCCACATGGTTTATTGTGTCATATTACATCAATCCATACTTGTCATTTGGCTTTAATCAACTTTGAAGCTAGTCGAAACGAAGAAAGACCAAAATGGACGAACTTGGTTAAGTTGGATGACTTATGGACCAAATGTCTCTCCTTTGGTCTCAAACTTCTCCACATGGTTTATTGTGTCATATTACATCAATCCATACTTGTCATTTGGCTTTGATCAACATTGAAGCTTGTCGAAACGAAGAAAGACCAAAATGGACGAACTTGGTTAAGTTGGATGATTCTTGGACCAAATCTCCCTTCGTTGGTCCCAAACTTCTCCACATGGTTTATTGTGATATATTACATCAATCCATACTTGTCATTTGGCTTTAATCAACTTTGAAGCTAGTCGAAATGAAGAAAGACCAAAATGGACGAACTTGGTTAAGTTGGATGACTCTTGGACCAAATCTGTCTTCTTGGTCTCAAACTTCTCCACATGGTTTATTGTGTCATATTACATCAATCTATGCTTGAGATTTGGCTTTGATCAACTTTGAAGCTAGTAGAAACGAAGAAAGACCAAAATGGACGAACTTGGTTAAGTTGGATGATTCTTGGACCAAATCTGTCTTCGTTGGTCTCAAACTTCTCCACATGGTTTATTGTGTCATATTACATCAATCCATACTTGTCATTTGGCTTTAATCAACATTGAAGCTAGTCGAAACGAAGAAAGACCAAAATGGACGAACTTGGTTAAGTTGGATGACTCTTGGACCAAATCTGTCTTCTTGGTCTCAAACTTCTCCACATGGTTTATTGTGTCATATTACATCAATCTATGCTTGAGATTTGGCTTCGATCAACTTTGAAGCTAGTCGAAACGAAGAAAGACCAAAATGGACGAACTTGGTTAAGTTGGATGATTCTGGACCAAATCTCTCTTCGTTGGTCTCAAACTTCTCCACATGGTTTATTGTGTCATATTACATCAATCCATACTTGTCATTTGGCTTTAATCAACTTTGAAGCTAGTCGAAACGAAGAAAGACCAAAATGGACGAACTTGGTTAAGTTGGATGATTATGGACCAAATCTCTCTTCGTTGGTCTCAAACTTCTCCACATGGTTTATTGTGTCATATTACATCAATCCATACTTGTCATTTGGCTTTGATCAACTTTGAAGCTTGTCGAAACGAAGAAAGACCAAAATGGACGAACTTGGTTAAGTTGGATGACTTATGGACCAAATCTCTCTTCTTGGTCTCAAACTTCTCCACATGGTTTATTGTGTCATATTACATCAATCTATGCTTGAGATTTGGCTTCGATCAACTTTGAAGCTCGAAACGAAGAAAGACCAAAATGGACGAACTTGGTTAAGTTGGATGATTCTTGGACCAAATCTCCTTCGTTGGTCCCAAACTTCTCCACATGGTTTATTGTGTCATATTACATCAATCTATGCTTGAGATTTGGCTTCGATCAACTTTGAAGCTAGTAGAAACGAAGAAAGACCAAAATGGACGAACTTGGTTAAGTTGGATGATTCTTGGACCAAATCTGTCTTTGTTGGTCTCAAACTTCTCCACATGGTTTATTGTGTCATATTACATCAATCCATACTTGTCATTTGGCTTTAATCAACTTTGAAGCTTGTCGAAACGAAGAAAGACCAAAATGGACGAACTTGGTTAAGTTGGATGATTCTTGGACCAAATCTGTCTTCTTGGTCTCAAACTTCTCCACATGGTTTATTGTGTCATATTACATCAATCTATGCTTGAGATTTGGCTTCGATCAACTTTGAAGCTAGTCGAAACGAAGAAAGACCAAAATGGACGAACTTGGTTAAGTTGGATGATTCTTGGACCAAATCTCTCTTCGTTGGTCCCAAACTTCTCCACATGGTTTATTGTGTCATATTACATCAATCTATGCTTGAGATTTGGCTTCGATCAACTTTGAAGCTAGTCGAAACGAAGAAAGACCAAAATGGACGAACTTGGTTAAGTTGGATGATTCTTGGACCAAATCTCTCTTCGTTGGTCTCAAACTTCTCCACATGGTTTATTGTGTCATATTACATCAATCCATACTTGTCATTTGGCTTTAATCAACTTTGAAGCTAGTCGAAACGAAGAAAGACCAAAATGGACGAACTTGGTTAAGTTGGATGATTCTTGGACCAAATCTGTCTTCTTGGTCTCAAACTTCTCCACATGGTTTATTGTGTCATATTACATCAATCTATGCTTGAGATTTGGCTTCGATCAACTTTGAAGCTAGTCGAAACGAAGAAAGACCAAAATGGACGAACTTGGTTAAGTTGGATGATTCTTGGACCAAATCTGTCTTCGTTGGTCTCAAACTTCTCCACATGGTTTATTGTGTCATATTACATCAATCTATGCTTGAGATTTGGCTTCGAACAACTTTGAAGCTAGTCGAAACGAAGAAAGACCAAAATGGACGAACTTGGTTAAGTTGGATGATTCTTGGACCAAATCTCCCTTCGTTGGTCCCAAACTTCTCCACATGGTTTATTGTGTCATATTACATCAATCTATGCTTGAGATTTGGCTTCGATCAACTTTGAAGCTAGTCGAAACGAAGAAAGACCAAAATGGACGAACTTGGTTAAGTTGGATGATTCTTGGACAAAATCTCTCTTCGTTGGTCCCAAACTTCTCCACATGGTTTATTGTGTCATATTACATCAATCCATATTGTCATTTGGCTTTAATCAACTTTGAAGCTAGTCGAAACGAAGAAAGACCAAAATGGACGAACTTGGTTAAGTTGGATTTCTTATGGACCAAATGTCTCTTCTTTGGTCTCAAACTTCTCCACATGGTTTATTGTGTCATATTACATCAATCTATGCTTGAGATTTGGCTTCGATCAACTTTGAAGCTAGTCGAAACGAAGAAAGACCAAAATGGACGAACTTGGTTAAGTTGGATAATTCTTGGACCAAATCTCCCTTCGTTGATCCCAAACTTCTCCACATGGTTTATTGTGTCTTATTACATCAATCTATGCTTGAGATTTGGCTTTGATCAACTTTGAAGCTAGTCGAAACGAAGAAAGACCAAAATGGACGAACTTGGTTAAGTTGGATGATTCTTGGACCAAATCTGTCTTCGTTGGTCTCAAACTTCTCCACATGGTTTATTGTGTCATATTACATCAATCCATACTTGTCATTTGGCTTTAATCAACTTTGAAGCTAGTCGAAACGAAGAAAGACCAAAATGGACGAACTTGGTTAAGTTGGATGATTCTTGGACCAAATCTGTCTTCTTGGTCTCAAACTTCTCCACATGGTTTATTGTGTATATTACATCAATCCATACTTGTCATTTGGCTTTAATCAACTTTGAAGCTAGTCGAAACGAAGAAAGACCAAAATGGACGAACTTGGTTAAGTTGAATGATTCTTGGACCAAATCTCCCTTCGTTGGTCCCAAACTTCTCCACATGGTTTATTGTGTCATATTACATCAATCTATGCTTGAGATTTGGCTTCGATCAACTTTGAAGCTAGTAGAAACGAAGAAAGACCAAAATGGACGAACTTGGTGAAGTTGGATGATTCTTGGACCAAATCTCTCTTCGTTGGTCTCAAACTTCTCCACATGGTTTATTGTGTCATATTACATCAATCTATGCTTGAGATTTGGCTTCGAACAACTTTGAAGCTAGTCGAAACGAAGAAAGACCAAAATGGACGAACTTGGTTAAGTTGGATGATTCTTGGACCAAATCTCCCTTCGTTGGTCCCAAACTTCTCCACATGGTTTATTGTGTCATATTACATCAATCTATGCTTGAGATTTGGCTTTGATCAACTTTGAAGCTAGTCGAAATGAAGAAAGACCAAAATGGACGAACTTGGTGAAATTGGATGATTCTTGGACCAAATCTGCCTTCGTTGGTCTCAAACTTCTCCACATGGTTTATTGTGTCATATTACATCAATCCATACTTGTCATTTGGCTTTAATCAACTTTGAAGCTTGTCGAAACGAAGAAAGACCAAAATGGACGAACTTGGTAAGTTGGATGATTCTTGGACCAAATCTCTCTTCTTGGTCTCAAACTTCTCCACATGGTTTATTGTGTCATATTACATCAATCCATACTTGTCATTTGGCTTTAATCAACTTTGAAGCTAGTCGAAACGAAGAAAGACCAAAATGGACGAACTTGGTTAAGTTGGATGATTCTTGGACCAAATCTCTCTTCGTTGGTCCCAAACTTCTCCACATGGTTTATTGTGTCATATTACATCAATCTATGCTTGAGATTTGGCTTCGATCAACTTTGAAGCTAGTCGAAACGAAGAAAGACCAAAATGGACGAACTTGGTTAAGTTGGATGATTCTTGGACCAAATCTCTCTTTGTTGGTCCCAAACTTCTCCACATGGTTTATTGTGTATATTACATCAATTCATACTTGTCATTTGGCTTTAATCAACTTTGAAGCTAGTCGAAACGAAGAAAGACCAAAATGGACGAACTTGGTTAAGTTGGATGATTCTTGGACCAAATCTCCTTCGTTGGTCCCAAACTTCTCCACATGGTTTATTGTGTCATATTACATCAATCTATGCTTGAGATTTGGCTTCGATCAACTTTGAAGCTTGTCGAAACGAAGAAAGACCAAAATGGACGAACTTGGTTAAGTTGGATGATTCTTGGACCAAATCTCTCTTCTTGGTCTCAAACTTCTCCACATGGTTTATTGTGTCATATTACATCAATCTATGCTTGAGATTTGGTTCGATCAACTTTGAAGCTAGTCGAAACGAAGAAAGACCAAAATGGACGAACTTGGTTAAGTTGGATGATTCTTGGACCAAATCTCCTTCGTTGGTCCCAAACTTCTCCACATGGTTTATTGTGTCATATTACATCAATCTATGCTTGAGATTTGGCTTCGATCAACTTTGAAGCTAGTCGAAACGAAGAAAGACCAAAATGGACGAACTTGGTTAAGTTGGATGATTCTTGGACCAAATCTCTCTTTGTTGGTCCCAAACTTCTCCACATGGTTTATTGTGTATATTACATCAATCCATACTTGTCATTTGGCTTTAATCAACTTTGAAGCTAGTCGAAACGAAGAAAGACCAAAATGGACGAACTTGGTTAAGTTGGATGACTTATGGACCAAATGTCTCTTCTTTGGTCTCAAACTTCTCCACATGGTTTATTGTGTCATATTACATCAATCTATGCTTGAGATTTGGCTTCGATCAACTTTGAAGCTAGTCGAAACGAAGAAAGACCAAAATGGACGAACTTGGTTAAGTTGGATGATTCTTGGACCAAATCTCCCTTCGTTGGTCCCAAACTTCTCCACATGGTTTATTGTGTCATATTACATCAATCCATACTTGTCATTTGGCTTTAATCAACTTTGAAGCTAGTCAAACGAAGAAAGACCAAAATGGACGAACTTGGTTAAGTTGGATGACTCTTGGACCAAATCTGTCTTCTTGGTCTCAAACTTCTCCACATGGTTTATTGTGTCATATTACATCAATCTATGCTTGAGATTTGGCTTCGATCAACTTTGAAGCTAGTCGAAACGAAGAAAGACCAAAATGGACGAACTTGGTTAAGTTGGATGATTCTTGGACCAAATCTCTCTTCGTTGGTCCCAAACTTCTCCACATGGTTTATTGTGTCATATTACATCAATCTATGCTTGAGATTTGGCTTCGAACAACTTTGAAGCTAGTCGAAACGAAGAAAGACCAAAATGGACGAACTTGGTTAAGTTGGATGATTCTTGGACCAAATCTCTCTTCGTTGGTCCAAACTTCTCCACATGGTTTATTGTGTCATATTACATCAATCTATGCTTGAGATTTGGCTTCGATCAACTTTGAAGCTAGTCGAAACGAAGAAAGACCAAAATGGACGAACTTGGTTAAGTTGGATGATTCTTGGACAAAATCTCTCTTCGTTGGTCCCAAACTTCTCCACATGGTTTATTGTGTCATATTACATCAATCCATATTGTCATTTGGCTTTAATCAACTTTGAAGCTAGTCGAAACGAAGAAAGACCAAAATGGACGAACTTGGTTAAGTTGGATTTCTTATGGACCAAATGTCTCTTCTTTGGTCTCAAACTTCTCCACATGGTTTATTGTGTCATATTACATCAATCTATGCTTGAGATTTGGCTTCGATCAACTTTGAAGCTAGTCGAAACGAAGAAAGACCAAAATGGACGAACTTGGTTAAGTTGGATGATTCTTGGACCAAATCTCCCTTCGTTGGTCCCAAACTTCTCCACATGGTTTATTGTGTCATATTACATCAATCTATGCTTGAGATTTGGCTTTGATCAACTTTGAAGCTAGTCGAAATGAAGAAAGACCAAAATGGACGAACTTGGTTAAGTTGGATGATTCTTGGACCAAATCTGTCTTCGTTGGTCTCAAACTTCTCCACATGGTTTATTGTGTCATATTACATCAATCCATACTTGTCATTTGGCTTTAATCAACTTTGAAGCTTGTCGAAACGAAGAAAGACCAAAATGGACGAACTTGGTTAAGTTGGATGATTCTTGGACCAAATCTCTCTTCTTGGTCTCAAACTTCTCCACATGGTTTATTGTGTATATTACATCAATCCATACTTGTCATTTGGCTTTAATCAACTTTGAAGCTAGTCGAAACGAAGAAAGACCAAAATGGACGAACTTGGTTAAGTTGGATGATTCTTGGACCAAATCTCCCTTCGTTGGTCCCAAACTTCTCCACATGGTTTATTGTGTCATATTACATCAATCTATGCTTGAGATTTGGCTTCGATCAACTTTGAAGCTAGTCGAAACGAAGAAAGACCAAAATGGACGAACTTGGTGAAGTTGGATGATTCTTGGACCAAATCTGTCTTCGTTGGTCTCAAACTTCTCCACATGGTTTATTGTGTCATATTACATCAATCTATGCTTGAGATTTGGCTTCGAACAACTTTGAAGCTAGTCGAAACGAAGAAAGACCAAAATGGACGAACTTGGTTAAGTTGGATGATTCTTGGACCAAATCTCCCTTCGTTGGTCCCAAACTTCTCCACATGGTTTATTGTGTCATATTACATCAATCTATGCTTGAGATTTGGCTTTGATCAACTTTGAAGCTAGTCGAAATGAAGAAAGACCAAAATGGACGAACTTGGTGAAGTTGGATGATTCTTGGACCAAATCTGCCTTCGTTGGTCTCAAACTTCTCCACATGGTTTATTGTGTCATATTACATCAATCCATACTTGTCATTTGGCTTTAATCAACTTTGAAGCTTGTCGAAACGAAGAAAGACCAAAATGGACGAACTTGGTAAGTTGGATGACTCTTGGACCAAATCTCTCTTCTTGGTCTCAAACTTCTCCACATGGTTTATTGTGATATATTACATCAATCCATACTTGTCATTTGGCTTTAATCAACTTTGAAGCTAGTCGAAACGAAGAAAGACCAAAATGGACGAACTTGGTTAAGTTGGATGATTCTTGGACCAAATCTCCTTCGTTGGTCCCAAACTTCTCCACATGGTTTATTGTGTCATATTACATCAATCTATGCTTGAGATTTGGCTTCGATCAACTTTGAAGCTAGTCGAAACGAAGAAAGACCAAAATGGACGAACTTGGTTAAGTTGGATGATTCTTGGACCAAATCTCTCTTTGTTGGTCCCAAACTTCTCCACATGGTTTATTGTGATATATTACATCAATTCATACTTGTCATTTGGCTTTAATCAACTTTGAAGCTAGTCGAAACGAAGAAAGACCAAAATGGACGAACTTGGTTAAGTTGGATGATTCTTGGACCAAATCTCCTTCGTTGGTCCAAACTTCTCCACATGGTTTATTGTGTCATATTACATCAATCTATGCTTGAGATTTGGCTTCGATCAACTTTGAAGCTTGTCGAAACGAAGAAAGACCAAAATGGACGAACTTGGTTAAGTTGGATGATTCTTGGACCAAATCTGTCTTCTTGGTCTCAAACTTCTCCACATGGTTTATTGTGTCATATTACATCAATCTATGCTTGAGATTTGGCTTCGATCAACTTTGAAGCTAGTCGAAACGAAGAAAGACCAAAATGGACGAACTTGGTTAAGTTGGATGATTCTTGGACCAAATCTCCTTCGTTGGTCCCAAACTTCTCCACATGGTTTATTGTGTCATATTACATCAATCTATGCTTGAGATTTGGCTTCGATCAACTTTGAAGCTAGTCGAAACGAAGAAAGACCAAAATGGACGAACTTGGTTAAGTTGGATGATTCTTGGACCAAATCTCTCTTCGTTGGTCCCAAACTTCTCCACATGGTTTATTGTGTATATTACATCAATCCATACTTGTCATTTGGCTTTAATCAACTTTGAAGCTAGTCGAAACGAAGAAAGACCAAAATGGACGAACTTGGTTAAGTTGGATGACTTATGGACCAAATGTCTCTTCTTTGGTCTCAAACTTCTCCACATGGTTTATTGTGTCATATTACATCAATCTATGCTTGAGATTTGGCTTCGATCAACTTTGAAGCTAGTCGAAACGAAGAAAGACCAAAATGGACGAACTTGGTTAAGTTGGATGATTCTTGGACCAAATCTCCTTCGTTGGTCCCAAACTTCTCCACATGGTTTATTGTGTCATATTACATCAATCCATACTTGTCATTTGGCTTTAATCAACTTTGAAGCTTGTCAAAACGAAGAAAGACCAAAATGGACGAACTTGGTTAAGTTGGATGATTCTTGGACCAAATCTGTCTTCTTGGTCTCAAACTTCTCCACATGGTTTATTGTGTCATATTACATCAATCTATGCTTGAGATTTGGCTTCGATCAACTTTGAAGCTAGTCGAAACGAAGAAAGACCAAAATGGACGAACTTGGTTAAGTTGGATGATTCTTGGACCAAATCTCTCTTCGTTGGTCCCAAACTTCTCCACATGGTTTATTGTGTCATATTACATCAATCCATACTTGTCATTTGGCTTTAATCAACTTTGAAGCTAGTCGAAACGAAGAAAGACCAAAATGGACGAACTTGGTTAAGTTGGATGACTTCTGGACCAAATCTCTCTTCTTTGGTCTCAAACTTCTCCACATGGTTTATTGTGTCATATTACATCAATCTATGCTTGAGATTTGGCTTCGATCAACTTTGAAGCTAGTCGAAACGAAGAAAGACCAAAATGGACGAACTTGGTTAAGTTGGATGATTCTTGGACCAAATCTCTCTTCGTTGGTCCCAAACTTCTCCACATGGTTTATTGTGTCATATTACATCAATCCATACTTGTCATTTGGCTTTAATCAACTTTGAAGCTAGTCGAAACGAAGAAAGACCAAAATGGACGAACTTGGTTAAGTTGGATGATTCTTGGACCAAATCTCTCTTCTTGGTCTCAAACTTCTCCACATGGTTTATTGTGTCATATTACATCAATCTATGCTTGAGATTTGGCTTCGATCAACTTTGAAGCTAGTCGAAACGAAGAAAGACCAAAATGGACGAACTTGGTTAAGTTGGATGATTCTTGGACCAAATCTCTCTTCGTTGGTCCCAAACTTCTCCACATGGTTTATTGTGTATATTACATCAATCCATACTTGTCATTTGGCTTTAATCAACTTTGAAGCTAGTCGAAACGAAGAAAGACCAAAATGGACGAACTTGGTTAAGTTGGATGACTTATGGACCAAATCTCTCTTCTTTGGTCTCAAACTTCTCCACATGGTTTATTGTGTCATATTACATCAATCTATGCTTGAGATTTGGCTTCGATCAACTTTGAAGCTAGTCGAAACGAAGAAAGACCAAAATGGACGAACTTGGTTAAGTTGGATGATTCTTGGACCAAATCTCCCTTCGTTGGTCCCAAACTTCTCCACATGGTTTATTGTGTCATATTACATCAATCCATACTTGTCATTTGGCTTTAATCAACTTTGAAGCTTGTCGAAACGAAGAAAGACCAAAATGGACGAACTTGGTTAAGTTGGATGATTCTTGGACCAAATCTGTCTTCTTGGTCTCAAACTTCTCCACATGGTTTATTGTGTCATATTACATCAATCTATGCTTGAGATTTGGTTCGATCAACTTTGAAGCTAGTCGAAACGAAGAAAAGACCAAAATGACGAACTTGTGAACTTGGTAGATTCTTGGACAAAATCTCTCTTCGTTGGTCCCAAACTTCTCCACATGGTTTATTGTGTCATATTACATCAATCCATACTTGTCATTTGGCTTTGATCAACATTGAAGCTAGTCGAAACGAAGAAAGACCAAAATGGACGAACTTGGTTAAGTTGGATGATTCTTGGACCAAATCTCTCTTCGTTGGTCCCAAACTTCTCCACATGGTTTATTGTGTCATATTACATCAATCCATACTTGTCATTTGGCTTTAATCAACTTTGAAGCTAGTCGAAACGAAGAAAGACCAAAATGGACGAACTTGGTTAAGTTGGATGATTCTTGGACCAAATCTGTCTTCTTGGTCTCAAACTTCTCCACATGGTTTATTGTGTCATATTACATCAATCTATGCTTGAGATTTGGCTTCGATCAACTTTGAAGCTAGTCGAAACGAAGAAAGACCAAAATGGACGAACTTGGTTAAGTTGGATGATTCTTGGACCAAATCTCTCTTCGTTGGTCCCAAACTTCTCCACATGGTTTATTGTGTATATTACATCAATCCATACTTGTCATTTGGCTTTAATCAACTTTGAAGCTAGTCGAAACGAAGAAAGACCAAAATGGACGAACTTGGTTAAGTTGGATGACTTTGGACCAAATCTCTCTTCTTTGGTCTCAAACTTCTCCACATGGTTTATTGTGTCATATTACATCAATCTATGCTTGAGATTTGGCTTCGATCAACTTTGAAGCTAGTCGAAACGAAGAAAGACCAAAATGGACGAACTTGGTTAAGTTGGATGATTCTTGGACCAAATCTCTCTTCGTTGGTCCCAAACTTCTCCACATGGTTTATTGTGATATATTACATCAATCCATACTTGTCATTTGGCTTTAATCAACTTTGAAGCTAGTCGAAACGAAGAAAGACCAAAATGGACGAACTTGGTTAAGTTGGATGACTTATGGACCAAATCTCTCTTCTTTGGTCTCAAACTTCTCCACATGGTTTATTGTGTCATATTACATCAATCTATGCTTGAGATTTGGCTTCGATCAACTTTGAAGCTAGTCGAAACGAAGAAAGACCAAAATGGACGAACTTGGTTAAGTTGGATGATTCTTGGACCAAATCTCTCTTCGTTGGTCCCAAACTTCTCCACATGGTTTATTGTGTATATTACATCAATCCATACTTGTCATTTGGCTTTAATCAACTTTGAAGCTAGTCGAAACGAAGAAAGACCAAAATGGACGAACTTGGTTAAGTTGGATGACTTATGGACCAAATGTCTTTTCTTTGGTCTCAAACTTCTCCACATGGTTTATTGTGTCATATTACATCAATCTATGCTTGAGATTTGGCTTCGATCAACTTTGAAGCTAGTCAAAACGAAGAAAGACCAAAATGGACGAATGTGGTTAAGTTGGATGATTCTCGGACCAAAATTCTCCACATGGTTTATTGTGTCATATTACATCAATCTATGCTTGAGATTTGGCTTCGATTAACTTTGAAGCTAGTCGAAACGAAGAAAGACCAAAATGGACGAACTGGTTAAGTTGGATGATTCTTGGACCAAATCTCTCTTCGTTGGTCTCAAACTTCTCCACATGGTTTATTGTGTCATATTACATCAATCTATGCTTGAGATTTGGCTTCGATCAACTTTGAAGCTAGTCGAAACGAAGAAAGACCAAAATGGACGAACTTGGTTAAGTTGGATGATTCTTTGACCAAATCTCTCTTCGTTGGTCTCAAACTTCTCCACATGGTTTATTGTGTCATATTACATCAATCTATGCTTGAGATTTGGCTTCGATCAACTTTGAAGCTAGTCGAAATGAAGAAAGACCAAAATGGACGAACTTGGTTAAGTTAGATGATTCTTTGACCAAATCTCTCTTCGTTGGTCTCAAACTTCTCCACATGGTTTATTGTGTCATATTACATCAATCTATGCTTGAGATTTGGCTTCGATCAACTTTGAAGCTAGTCGAAACGAAGAAAGACCAAAATGGACGAACTTAGTTAGTTGGATGATTCTTTGACCAAATCTCTCTTCGTTGGTCTCAAACTTCTCCACATGGTTTATTGTGTCATATTACATCAATCTATGCTTGACATTTGGCTTTGTTCAACTTTGAAGCAGTCGAAATGAAGAAAGACAAAAATGGACGAACTTGGTCAAGTTGGATGATTCTTGGACCAAATGTCTCTTCGTTGGTCTCAAACTTCTCCACATGGTTTATTGTGTCATATTACATCAATCTATGCTTGAGATTTGGCTTCGATCAACTTTGAAGCTAGTCGAAACGAAGAAAGACCAAAATGGACGAACTTGGTGAAGTTGGATGATTCTTGCACGTTGGTCCCAAACTTCTCCACATGGTTTATTGTGTCATATTACATCAATCTATGCTTGACATTTGGCTTCAATTAACTTTGAAGCTAGTCGAAACGAAGAAAGACCAAAATGGACGAACTTGGTTAAGTTGGATGATTCTTGGACCAAATCTCTCTTCGTTGGTCTCAAACTTCTCCACATGGTTTATTGTGTCATATTACATCAATCTATGCTTGACATTTGGCTTCAATCAACTTTGAAGCAGTCGAAATGAAGAAAGACCAAAATGGACGAACTTGGTTAAGTTGGATGATTCTTGGACCAAATCTCCCTTCGTTGTTCCCAAACTTCTCCACATGGTTTATTGTGTCATATTACATCAATCTATGCTTAGATTTTGGTTCGATCAACTTTGAAGCTAGTCGAAATGAAGAAAGACCAAAATGGACGAACTTGGTGAAGTTGGATGATTCTTGGACCAAATCTCTCTTCGTTGTCCCAAACTTCTCCACATGGTTTATTGTGTCATATTACATCAATCTATGCTTGACATTTGGCTTCGATCAACTTTGAAGCTAGTCGAAACGAAGAAAGACCAAAATGGACGAACTTGGTTAAGTTGGATGATTCTTGGACCAAATCTCTCTTCGTTGGTCTCAAACTTCTCCACATGGTTTATTGTGTCATATTACATCAATCTATGCTTGAGATTTGGCTTCGATCAACTTTGAAGCTAGTCAAAACGAAGAAAGACCAAAATGGACGAACTTGGTGAAGTTGGATGATTCTTGGACCAAATCTCTCTTCGTTGGTCCCAAACTTCTCCACATGGTTTATTGTGTCATATTACATCAATCTATGCTTGACATTTGGCTTCGATCAACTTTGAAGCTAGTCGAAACGAAGAAAGACCAAAATGGACGAACTTGGTTAAGTTGGATGATTCTTGGACCAAATCTCTCTTCGTTGGTCTCAAACTTCTCCACATGGTTTATTGTGTCATATTACATCAATCTATGCTTGAGATTTGGCTTCGATCAACTTTGAAGCTAGTCGAAAGGAAGAAAGACCAAAATGGACGAACTTGGTTTAGTTGGATGATTCTTGACCAAATCTCTCTTCGTTGGTCTCAAACTTCTCCACATGGTTTATTGTGTCATATTACATCAATCTATGCTTGACATTTGGCTTCAATCAACTTTGAAGCTAGTCAAAATGAAGAAAGACCAAAATGGACGAACTTGGTGAAGTTGGATGATTCTTGGACCAAATCTCTCTTCGTTGGTCCCAAACTTCTCCACATGGTTTATTGTGTCATATTACATCAATCTATGCTTGACATTTGGTTCGATCAACTTTGAAGCTAGTCGAAACGAAGAAAGACCAAAATGGACGAACTTGGTTAAGTTGGATGATTCTTGGACCAAATCTCTCTTCGTTGGTCTCAAACTTCTCCACATGGTTTATTGTGTCATATTACATCAATCTATGCTTGAGATTTGGCTTCGATCAACTTTGAAGCTAGTCGAAACGAAGAAAGACCAAAATGGACGAACTTGGTTAAGTTGGATGATTCTTGGACCAAATCTCTCTTCGTTGGTCTCAAACTTCTCCACATGGTTTATTGTGTCATATTACATCAATCTAGCTTGACATTTGGCTTCGATCAACTTTGAAGCTAGTCGAAACAAAGAAAGACCAAAATGGACGAACTTGGTTAAGTTGGATGATTCTTGGACCAAATCTCTCTTCGTTGGTCTCAAACTTCTCCACATGGTTTATTGTGTCATATTACATCAATCTATGCTTGAGATTTGGCTTCAATCAACTTTGAAGCTAGTCAAAACGAAGAAAGACCAAAATGGACGAACTTGGTGAAGTTGGATGATTCTTGGACCAAATCTCTCTTCGTTGGTCCCAAACTTCTCCACATGGTTTATTGTGTCATATTACATCAATCTATGCTTGAGATTTGGCTTCGATCAACTTTGAAGCTAGTGAAAGGAAGAAAGAAAAATGGACGAACTTGGTTTAGTTGGATGATTCTTGACCAAATCTCTCTTCGTTGGTCTCAAACTTCTCCACATGGTTTATTGTGTCATATTACATCAATCTATGCTTGAGATTTGGCTTCAATCAACTTTGAAGCTAGTCAAAATGAAGAAAGACCAAAATGGACGAACTTGGTGAAGTTGGATGATTCTTGGACCAAATCTCTCTTCGTTGGTCCCAAACTTCTCCACATGGTTTATTGTGTCATATTACATCAATCTATGCTTGACATTTGGCTTCGATCAACTTTGAAGCTAGTCGAAACGAAGAAAGACCAAAATGGACGAACTTGGTTAAGTTGGATGATTCTTGGACCAAATCTCTCTTCGTTGGTCTCAAACTTCTCCACATGGTTTATTGTGTCATATTACATCAATCTATGCTTGACATTTGGCTTCGATCAACTTTGAAGCTAGTCGAAACGAAGAAAGACCAAAATGGACGAACTTGGTTAAGTTGGATGATTCTTGGACCAAATCTCTCTTCGTTGGTCTCAAACTTCTCCACATGGTTTATTGTGTCATATTACATCAATCTATGCTTGAGATTTGGCTTCGATCAACTTTGAAGCTAGTCGAAAGAAGAAAGACCAAAATGGACGAACTTGGTTAAGTTGGATGATTCTTTGACCAAATCTCTCTTCGTTGGTCTCAAACTTCTCCACATGGTTTATTGTGTCATATTACATCAATCTATGCTTGAGATTTGGCTTCGATCAACTTTGAAGCTAGTCGAAATGAAGAAAGACCAAAATGGACGAACTTGGTTAAGTTGGATGATTCTTGGACCAAATCTCTCTTCGTTGGTCCAAACTTCTCCACATGGTTTATTGTGTCATATTACATCAATCTATGCTTGACATTTGGTTTCGATCAACTTTGAAGCTAGTCGAAACGAAGAAAGACCAAAATGGACGAACTTGGTTAAGTTGGATGATTCTTGGACCAAATCTCTCTTCGTTGGTCTCAAACTTCTCCACATGGTTTATTGTGTCATATTACATCAATCTATGCTTGAGATTTGGCTTCGATCAACTTTGAAGCTAGTCGAAACGAAGAAAGACCAAAATGGACGAACTTGGTTAGTTGGATGATTCTTGGACCAAATCTCTCTTCGTTGGTCTCAAACTTCTCCACATGGTTTATTGTGTCATATTACATCAATCTATGCTTGACATTTGGCTTCGATCAACTTTGAAGCTAGTCGAAACGAAGAAAGACCAAAATGGACGAACTTGGTTAAGTTGGATGATTCTTAGACCAAATCTCTCTTCGTTGGTCTCAAACTTCTCCACATGGTTTATTGTGTCATATTACATCAATCTATGCTTGACATTTGGCTTCGATCAACTTTGAAGCTAGTCGAAACGAAGAAAGACCAAAATGGACGAACTTGGTTAAGTTGGATGATTCTTGGACCAAATCTCTCTTCGTTGGTCTCAAACTTCTCCACATGGTTTATTGTGTCATATTACATCAATCTATGCTTGACATTTGGCTTCGATCAACTTTGAAGCTAGTCGAAACGAAGAAAGACCAAAATGGACGAACTTGGTTAAGTTGGATGATTCTTGGACCAAATCTCTCTTCGTTGGTCTCAAACTTCTCCACATGGTTTATTGTGTCATATTACATCAATCTATGCTTGAGATTTGGCTTCGATCAACTTTGAAGCTAGTCGAAACGAAGAAAGACCAAAATGGACGAACTTGGTTTAGTTGGATGATTCTTGGACCAAATCTCTCTTCGTTGGTCTCAAACTTCTCCACATGGTTTATTGTGTCATATTACATCAATCTATGCTTGACATTTGGCTTCGATCAACTTTGAAGCTAGTCGAAACGAAGAAAGACCAAAATGGACGAACTTGGTTAAGTTGGATGATTCTTGGACCAAATCTCTCTTTGTTGGTCTCAAACTTCTCCACATGGTTTATTGTGTCATATTACATCAATCTATGCTTGACATTTGGCTTCGATCAACTTTGAAGCTAGTCGAAACGAAGAAAGACCAAAATGGACGAACTTGGTTAAGTTGGATGATTCTTGGACCAAATCTCTCTTCGTTGGTCTCAAACTTCTCCACATGGTTTATTGTGTCATATTACATCAATCTATGCTTGACATTTGGCTTCGATCAACTTTGAAGCTAGTCAAAATGAAGAAAGACCAAAATGGACGAACTTGGTGAAGTTGGATGATTCTTGGACCAAATCTCTCTTCGTTGGTCTCAAACTTCTCCACATGGTTTATTGTGTCATATTACATCAATCTATGCTTGACATTTGGCTTCGATCAACTTTGAAGCAGTCGAAATGAAGAAAGACCAAAATGGACGAACTTGGTGAAGTTGGATGATTCTTGGACCAAATCTCTCTTGTTGGTCCCAAACTTCTCCACATGGTTTATTGTGTCATATTACATCAATCTATGCTTGACATTTGGCTTCGATCAACTTTGAAGCTAGTCGAAACGAAGAAAGACCAAAATGGACGAACTTGGTTAAGTTGGATGATTCTTGGACCAAATCTCTCTTCGTTGGTCTCAAACTTCTCCACATGGTTTATTGTGTCATATTACATCAATCTATGCTTGAGATTTGGCTTCGATCAACTTTGAAGCTAGTGAAATGAAGAAAGACCAAAATGGACGAACTTGGTTAAGTTGGATGATTCTTTGACCAAATCTCTCTTCGTTGGTCTCAAACTTCTCCACATGGTTTATTGTGTCATATTACATCAATCTATGCTTGACATTTGGCTTCGATCAACTTTGAAGCTAGTCGAAACGAAGAAAGACCAAAATGGACGAACTTTGCCAAGTTGGATGATTCTTGGACAAAATCTCTCTTCGTTGGTCCCAAACTTCTCCACATGGTTTATTGTGTCATATTACATCAATCTATGCTTGACATTTGGCTTTAATCAACTTTGAAGCTAGTCGAAACGAAAAAAGACCAAAATGGACGAACTTGGTCAACTTGGATGATTCTTGGACCAAATCTTCTTCGTTGGTCCCAAACTTCTCCACATGGTTTATTGTGTCATATTACATCAATCTATGCTTGAAATTTGGCTTCGATCAACTTTGAAGCTAGTTAAAATGAAGAAAGACCAAAATGGACGAACTTGGTGAAGTTGGATGATTCTTGAACCAAATCTCTCTTCGTTGGTCCCAAACTTCTCCACATGGTTTATTGTGTCATATTACATCAATCTATGCTTGACATTTGGTTTCGATCAACTTTGAAGCTAGTCGAAACGAAGAAAGACCAAAATGGACGAACTTGGTGAAGTTGGATGATTCTTGGACCAAATCTCTCTTCGTTGGTCCCAAACTTCTCCACATGGTTTATTGTGTCATATTACATCAATCTATGCTTGAGATTTGGCTTCAATCAACTTTGAAGCTAGTCGAAACGAAGAAAGACCAAAATGGACGAACTTGGTTAAGTTGGATGATTCTTGGACCAAATCTCTCTTGTTGGTCTCAAACTTCTCCACATGGTTTATTGTGTCATATTACATCAATCTATGCTTGACATTTGGCTTCGATCAACTTTGAAGCAGTCGAACGAAGAAAGACCAAAATGGACGAACTTGGTTACTTGGATGATTCTTGGACCAAATCTCTCTTCGTTGGTCTCAAACTTCTCCACATGGTTTATTGTGTCATATTACATCAATCTATGCTTGACATTTGGCTTCGATCAACTTTGAAGCTAGTCGAAACGAAGAAAGACCAAAATGGACGAACTTGGTAAGTTGGATGATTCTTGGACAAATCTCTCTTCGTTGGTCCCAAACTTCTCCACATGGTTTATTGTGTCATATTACATCAATCTATACTTGACATTTGGCTTTAATCAACTTTGAAGCTAGTCGAAACGAAGAAAGACCAAAATGGACGAACTTGGTCAAGTTGGATGATTCTTGGACCAAATCTCTCTTCGTTGGTCCCAAACTTCTCCACATGGTTTATTGTGTCATATTACATCAATCTATGCTTGAGATTTGGCTTCGATCAACTTTGAAGCTAGTCGAAATGAAGAAAGACCAAAATGGACGAACTTGGTCAAGTTGGATGATTCTTGGACCAAATCTCTCTTCGTTGGTCCCAAACTTCTCCACATGGTTTATTGTGTCATATTACATCAATCTATGCTTGAGATTTGGTTTCGATCAACTTTGAAGCTAGTCGAAACGAAGAAAGACCAAAATGGACGAACTTGGTTAAGTTGGATGATTCTTGGACCAAATCTCTCTTCGTTGGTCTCAAACTTCTCCACATGGTTTATTGTGTCATATTACATCAATCTATGCTTGAGATTTGGCTTCGATCAACTTTGAAGCTAGTCGAAATGAAGAAAGACCAAAATGGACGAACTTGGTTAAGTTGGATGTTCTTGGACCAAATCTCTCTTCGTTGGTCCAAACTTCTCCACATGGTTTATTGTGTCATATTACATCAATCTATGCTTGAGATTTGGCTTCAATCAACTTTGAAGCTAGTCGAAACGAAGAAAGACCAAAATGGACGAACTTGGTTAAGTTGGATGATTCTTGGACCAAATCTCTCTTTGTTGGTCTCAAACTTCTCCACATGGTTTATTGTGTCATATTACATCAATCTATGCTTGACATTTGGCTTCGATCAACTTTGAAGCAGTCGAAACGAAGAAAGACCAAAATGGACGAACTTGGTTAAGTTGGATGATTCTTGGACCAAATCTCTCTTCGTTGGTCTCAAACTTCTCCACATGGTTTATTGTGTCATATTACATCAATCTATGCTTGACATTTGGCTTCGATCAACTTTGAAGCTAGTCGAAACGAAGAAAGACCAAAATGGACGAACTTGGTTAAGTTGGATGATTCTTGAACCAAATCTCTCTTTGTTGGTCTCAAACTTCTCCACATGGTTTATTGTGTCATATTACATCAATCTATGCTTGACATTTGGCTTCGATCAACTTTGAAGCTAGTCGAAACGAAGAAAGACCAAAATGGACGAACTTGGTCAAGTTGGATGATTCTTGGACAAAATCTCTCTTCGTTGGTCCCAAACTTCTCCACATGGTTTATTGTGTCATATTACATCAATCTATACTTACATTTGGCTTTAATCAACTTTGAAGCTAGTCGAAACGAAGAAAGACCAAAATGGACGAACTTGGTCAAGTTGGATGATTCTTGGACCAAATCTCTCTTCGTTGGTCCCAAACTTCTCCACATGTTTTATTGTGTCATATTACATCAATCTATGCTTGAGATTTGGCTTCGATCAACTTTGAAGCTAGTCGAAATGAAGAAAGACCAAAATGGACGAACTTGGTGAAGTTGGATGATTCTTGGACCAAATCTCTCTTCGTTGGTCCAAACTTCTCACATGGTTTATTTGGTCATATTACATCAATCTATGCTTGAGATTTGTTTCGATCAACTTTGAAGCTAGTCGAAACGAAGAAAGACCAAAATGGACGAACTTGGTTAAGTTGGATGTCTCTTGGACCAAATCTCTCTTCGTTGGTCTCAAACTTCTCCACATGGTTTATTGTGTCATATTACATCAATCTATGCTTGACATTTGGCTTCGATCAACTTTGAAGCTAGTCGAAACGAAGAAAGACCAAAATGGACGAACTTGGTCAAGTTGGATGATTCTTGGACCAAATCTCTCTTCGTTGGTCTCAAACTTCTCCACATGGTTTATTGTGTCATATTACATCAATCTATGCTTGAGATTTGGCTTCATCAACTTTGAAGTTAGTCGAAACGAAGAAAGACCAAAAAGGACGAACTTGGTTAAGTTGGATGATTCTTGGACCAAATCTCTCTTTGTTGGTCTCAAACATCTCCACATGGTTCATTGTGTCATATTACATTATTCTATGCTTCACATTCAGCTTTGATCAACTTTGAAGCACGTCGAAACGAACATTACATCAATTTATGCTTGACATTTGGCTTCGATCAACTTTGAAGCTAGTCGAAACGAAGAAAGACCAAAATGGACGAACTTGGTCAACTTGGATGATTCTTGGACCAAATCTCTCTTCGTTGGTCTCAAACTTCTCCACATGGTTTATTGTGTCATATTACATCAATCTATGCTTGGCATTTGGCTTCAATCAACTTTGAAGCAGTCGAAATGAAGAAAGACAAAAATGGACGAACTTGGTCAAGTTGGATGATTCTTGGACCAAATCTCTCTTCGTTGGTCCCAAACTTCTCCACATGGTTTATTGTGTCATATTACATCAATCTATGCTTGACATTTGGCTTGGATCAACTTTGAAGCTAGTCGAAACGAAGAAAGACCAAAATGGACGAACTTTGTCAAGTTGGATGATTCTTGGACCAAATCTCTCTTCGTTGGTCCCAAACTTCTCCACATGGTTTATTGTGTCATATTACATCAATCTATGCTTGACATTTGGCTTTAATCAACTTTGAAGCTAGTCGAAACGAAGAAAGACCAAAATGGACGAACTTGGTGAAGTTGGATGATTCTTGGACCAAATCTGTCTTCGTTGGTCTCAAACTTCTCCACATGGTTTATTGTGTCATATTACATCAATCTATGCTTGACATTTGGCTTCGATCAACTTTGAAGCTAGTCGAAATGAAGAAAGACAAAAATGGACGAACTTGGTCAAGTTGGATGATTCTTGAACCAAATCTCTCTTCGTTGGTCCCAAACTTCTCCACATGGTTTATTGTGTCATATTACATCAATCTATGCTTGACATTTGGCTTCGATCAACTTTGAAGCTAGTCGAAACGAAGAAAGACCAAAATGGACGAACTTGGTTAAGTTGGATGATTCTTGGACCAAATCTCTCTTCGTTGGTCTCAAACTTCTCCACATGGTTTATTGTGTCATATTACATCAATCTATGCTTGACATTTGGCTTCGATCAACTTTGAAGCTAGTCGAAACGAAGAAAGACCAAAATGGACGAACTTGGTTAAGTTGGATGATTCTTGGACCAAATCTCTCTTCGTTGGTCTCAAACTTCTCCACATGGTTTATTGTGTCATATTACATCAATCTATGCTTGACATTTGGCTTCGATCAACTTTGAAGCTAGTCGAAACGAAGAAAGACCAAAATGGACGAACTTGGTTAAGTTGGATGATTCTTGGACCAAATCTCTCTTCGTTGGTCTCAAACTTCTCCACATGGTTTATTGTGTCATATTACATCAATCTATGCTTGACATTTGGCTTCGATCAACTTTGAAGCTAGTCGAAACGAAGAAAGACCAAAATGGACGAACTTGGTAAGTTGGATGATTCTTGGACCAAATCTCTCTTCGTTGGTCTCAAACTTCTCCACATGGTTTATTGTGTCATATTACATCAATCTATGCTTGACATTTGGCTTCGATCAACTTTGAAGCTAGTCGAAACGAAGAAAGACCAAAATGGACGAACTTGGTTAAGTTGGATGATTCTTGGACCAAATCTCTCTTCGTTGGTCTCAAACTTCTCCACATGGTTTATTGTGTCATATTACATCAATCTATGCTTGACATTTGGCTTCGATCAACTTTGAAGCTAGTCGAAACGAAGAAAGACCAAAATGGACGAACTTGGTTAAGTTGGATGATTCTTGGACCAAATCTCTCTTCGTTGGTCTCAAACTTCTCCACATGGTTTATTGTGTCATATTACATCAATCTATGCTTGACATTTGGCTTCGATCAACTTTGAAGCTAGTCGAAACGAAGAAAGACCAAAATGGACGAACTTGGTTAAGTTGGATGATTCTTGGACCAAATCTCTCTTCGTTGGTCTCAAACTTCTCCACATGGTTTATTGTGTCATATTACATCAATCTATGCTTGACATTTGGCTTCGATCAACTTTGAAGCTAGTCGAAACGAAGAAAGACCAAAATGGACGAACTTGGTTAAGTTGGATGATTCTTGGACCAAATCTCTCTTCGTTGGTCTCAAACTTCTCCACATGGTTTATTGTGTCATATTACATCAATCTATGCTTGACATTTGGCTTCGATCAACTTTGAAGCTAGTCGAAACGAAGAAAGACCAAAATGGACGAACTTGGTTAAGTTGGATGATTCTTGGACCAAATCTCTCTTCGTTGGTCTCAAACTTCTCCACATGGTTTATTGTGTCATATTACATCAATCTATGCTTGACATTTGGCTTCGATCAACTTTGAAGCTAGTCGAAACGAAGAAAGACCAAAATGGACGAACTTGGTTAAGTTGGATGATTCTTGGACCAAATCTCTCTTCGTTGGTCTCAAACTTCTCCACATGGTTTATTGTGTCATATTACATCAATCTATGCTTGACATTTGGCTTCGATCAACTTTGAAGCTAGTCGAAACGAAGAAAGACCAAAATGGACGAACTTGGTTAAGTTGGATGATTCTTGGACCAAATCTCTCTTCGTTGGTCTCAAACTTCTCCACATGGTTTATTGTGTCATATTACATCAATCTATGCTTGACATTTGGCTTCGATCAACTTTGAAGCTAGTCGAAACGAAGAAAGACCAAAATGGACGAACTTGGTTAAGTTGGATGATTCTTGGACCAAATCTCTCTTCGTTGGTCTCAAACTTCTCCACATGGTTTATTGTGTCATATTACATCAATCTATGCTTGACATTTGGCTTCGATCAACTTTGAAGCTAGTCGAAACGAAGAAAGACCAAAATGGACGAACTTGGTTAAGTTGGATGATTCTTGGACCAAATCTCTCTTCGTTGGTCTCAAACTTCTCCACATGGTTTATTGTGTCATATTACATCAATCTATGCTTGACATTTGGCTTCGATCAACTTTGAAGCTAGTCGAAACGAAGAAAGACCAAAATGGACGAACTTGGTTAAGTTGGATGATTCTTGGACCAAATCTCTCTTCGTTGGTCTCAAACTTCTCCACATGGTTTATTGTGTCATATTACATCAATCTATGCTTGACATTTGGCTTCGATCAACTTTGAAGCTAGTCGAAACGAAGAAAGACCAAAATGGACGAACTTGGTTAAGTTGGATGATTCTTGGACCAAATCTCTCTTCGTTGGTCTCAAACTTCTCCACATGGTTTATTGTGTCATATTACATCAATCTATGCTTGACATTTGGCTTCGATCAACTTTGAAGCTAGTCGAAACGAAGAAAGACCAAAATGGACGAACTTGGTTAAGTTGGATGATTCTTGGACCAAATCTCTCTTCGTTGGTCTCAAACTTCTCCACATGGTTTATTGTGTCATATTACATCAATCTATGCTTGACATTTGGCTTCGATCAACTTTGAAGCTAGTCGAAACGAAGAAAGACCAAAATGGACGAACTTGGTTAAGTTGGATGATTCTTGGACCAAATCTCTCTTCGTTGGTCTCAAACTTCTCCACATGGTTTATTGTGTCATATTACATCAATCTATGCTTGACATTTGGCTTCGATCAACTTTGAAGCTAGTCGAAACGAAGAAAGACCAAAATGGACGAACTTGGTTAAGTTGGATGATTCTTGGACCAAATCTCTCTTCGTTGGTCTCAAACTTCTCCACATGGTTTATTGTGTCATATTACATCAATCTATGCTTGACATTTGGCTTCGATCAACTTTGAAGCTAGTCGAAACGAAGAAAGACCAAAATGGACGAACTTGGTTAAGTTGGATGATTCTTGGACCAAATCTCTCTTCGTTGGTCTCAAACTTCTCCACATGGTTTATTGTGTCATATTACATCAATCTATGCTTGACATTTGGCTTCGATCAACTTTGAAGCTAGTCGAAACGAAGAAAGACCAAAATGGACGAACTTGGTTAAGTTGGATGATTCTTGGACCAAATCTCTCTTCGTTGGTCTCAAACTTCTCCACATGGTTTATTGTGTCATATTACATCAATCTATGCTTGACATTTGGCTTCGATCAACTTTGAAGCTAGTCGAAACGAAGAAAGACCAAAATGGACGAACTTGGTTAAGTTGGATGATTCTTGGACCAAATCTCTCTTCGTTGGTCTCAAACTTCTCCACATGGTTTATTGTGTCATATTACATCAATCTATGCTTGACATTTGGCTTCGATCAACTTTGAAGCTAGTCGAAACGAAGAAAGACCAAAATGGACGAACTTGGTTAAGTTGGATGATTCTTGGACCAAATCTCTCTTCGTTGGTCTCAAACTTCTCCACATGGTTTATTGTGTCATATTACATCAATCTATGCTTGACATTTGGCTTCGATCAACTTTGAAGCTAGTCGAAACGAAGAAAGACCAAAATGGACGAACTTGGTTAAGTTGGATGATTCTTGGACCAAATCTCTCTTCGTTGGTCTCAAACTTCTCCACATGGTTTATTGTGTCATATTACATCAATCTATGCTTGACATTTGGCTTCGATCAACTTTGAAGCTAGTCGAAACGAAGAAAGACCAAAATGGACGAACTTGGTTAAGTTGGATGATTCTTGGACCAAATCTCTCTTCGTTGGTCTCAAACTTCTCCACATGGTTTATTGTGTCATATTACATCAATCTATGCTTGACATTTGGCTTCGATCAACTTTGAAGCTAGTCGAAACGAAGAAAGACCAAAATGGACGAACTTGGTTAAGTTGGATGATTCTTGGACCAAATCTCTCTTCGTTGGTCTCAAACTTCTCCACATGGTTTATTGTGTCATATTACATCAATCTATGCTTGACATTTGGCTTCGATCAACTTTGAAGCTAGTCGAAACGAAGAAAGACCAAAATGGACGAACTTGGTTAAGTTGGATGATTCTTGGACCAAATCTCTCTTCGTTGGTCTCAAACTTCTCCACATGGTTTATTGTGTCATATTACATCAATCTATGCTTGACATTTGGCTTCGATCAACTTTGAAGCTAGTCGAAACGAAGAAAGACCAAAATGGACGAACTTGGTTAAGTTGGATGATTCTTGGACCAAATCTCTCTTCGTTGGTCTCAAACTTCTCCACATGGTTTATTGTGTCATATTACATCAATCTATGCTTGACATTTGGCTTCGATCAACTTTGAAGCTAGTCGAAACGAAGAAAGACCAAAATGGACGAACTTGGTTAAGTTGGATGATTCTTGGACCAAATCTCTCTTCGTTGGTCTCAAACTTCTCCACATGGTTTATTGTGTCATATTACATCAATCTATGCTTGACATTTGGCTTCGATCAACTTTGAAGCTAGTCGAAACGAAGAAAGACCAAAATGGACGAACTTGGTCAAGTTGGATGATTCTTGGACCAAATCTCTCTTCGTTGGTCTCAAACTTCTCCACATGGTTTATTGTGTCATATTACATCAATCTATGCTTGACATTTGGCTTCGATCAACTTTGAAGCTAGTCGAAACGAAGAAAGACCAAAATGGACGAACTTGGTTAAGTTGGATGATTCTTGGACCAAATCTCTCTTCGTTGGTCTCAAACTTCTCCACATGGTTTATTGTGTCATATTACATCAATCTATGCTTGACATTTGGCTTCGATCAACTTTGAAGCTAGTCGAAACGAAGAAAGACCAAAATGGACGAACTTGGTTAAGTTGGATGATTCTTGGACCAAATCTCTCTTCGTTGGTCTCAAACTTCTCCACATGGTTTATTGTGTCATATTACATCAATCTATGCTTGACATTTGGCTTCGATCAACTTTGAAGCTAGTCGAAACGAAGAAAGACCAAAATGGACGAACTTGGTTAAGTTGGATGATTCTTGGACCAAATCTCTCTTCGTTGGTCTCAAACTTCTCCACATGGTTTATTGTGTCATATTACATCAATCTATGCTTGACATTTGGCTTCGATCAACTTTGAAGCTAGTCGAAACGAAGAAAGACCAAAATGGACGAACTTGGTTAAGTTGGATGATTCTTGGACCAAATCTCTCTTCGTTGGTCTCAAACTTCTCCACATGGTTTATTGTGTCATATTACATCAATCTATGCTTGACATTTGGCTTCGATCAACTTTGAAGCTAGTCGAAACGAAGAAAGACCAAAATGGACGAACTTGGTTAAGTTGGATGATTCTTGGACCAAATCTCTCTTCGTTGGTCTCAAACTTCTCCACATGGTTTATTGTGTCATATTACATCAATCTATGCTTGACATTTGGCTTCGATCAACTTTGAAGCTAGTCGAAACGAAGAAAGACCAAAATGGACGAACTTGGTTAAGTTGGATGATTCTTGGACCAAATCTCTCTTCGTTGGTCTCAAACTTCTCCACATGGTTTATTGTGTCATATTACATCAATCTATGCTTGACATTTGGCTTCGATCAACTTTGAAGCTAGTCGAAACGAAGAAAGACCAAAATGGACGAACTTGGTTAAGTTGGATGATTCTTGGACCAAATCTCTCTTCGTTGGTCTCAAACTTCTCCACATGGTTTATTGTGTCATATTACATCAATCTATGCTTGACATTTGGCTTCGATCAACTTTGAAGCTAGTCGAAACGAAGAAAGACCAAAATGGACGAACTTGGTTAAGTTGGATGATTCTTGGACCAAATCTCTCTTCGTTGGTCTCAAACTTCTCCACATGGTTTATTGTGTCATATTACATCAATCTATGCTTGACATTTGGCTTCGGTCAACTTTGAAGCTAGTCGAAACGAAGAAAGACCAAAATGGACGAACTTGGTTAAGTTGGATGATTCTTGGACCAAATCTCTCTTCGTTGGTCTCAAACTTCTCCACATGGTTTATTGTGTCATATTACATCAATCTATGCTTGACATTTGGCTTCGATCAACTTTGAAGCTAGTCGAAACGAAGAAAGACCAAAATGGACGAACTTGGTTAAGTTGGATGATTCTTGGACCAAATCTCTCTTCGTTGGTCTCAAACTTCTCCACATGGTTTATTGTGTCATATTACATCAATCTATGCTTGACATTTGGCTTCGATCAACTTTGAAGCTAGTCGAAACGAAGAAAGACCAAAATGGACGAACTTGGTCAAGTTGGATGATTCTTGGACCAAATCTCTCTTCGTTGGTCTCAAACTTCTCCACATGGTTTATTGTGTCATATTACATCAATCTATGCTTGACATTTGGCTTCGATCAACTTTGAAGCTAGTCGAAACGAAGAAAGACCAAAATGGACGAACTTGGTTAAGTTGGATGATTCTTGGACCAAATCTCTCTTCGTTGGTCTCAAACTTCTCCACATGGTTTATTGTGTCATATTACATCAATCTATGCTTGACATTTGGCTTCGATCAACTTTGAAGCTAGTCGAAACGAAGAAAGACCAAAATGGACGAACTTGTTAAGTTGGATGATTCTTGGACCAAATCTCTCTTCGTTGGTCTCAAACTTCTCCACATGGTTTATTGTGTCATATTACATCAATCTATGCTTGACATTTGGCTTCGATCAACTTTGAAGCTAGTCGAAACGAAGAAAGACCAAAATGGACGAACTTGGTTAAGTTGGATGATTCTTGGACCAAATCTCTCTTCGTTGGTCTCAAACTTCTCCACATGGTTTATTGTGTCATATTACATCAATCTATGCTTGACATTTGGCTTCGATCAACTTTGAAGCTAGTCGAAACGAAGAAAGACCAAAATGGACGAACTTGGTTAAGTTGGATGATTCTTGGACCAAATCTCTCTTCGTTGGTCTCAAACTTCTCCACATGGTTTATTGTGTCATATTACATCAATCTATGCTTGACATTTGGCTTCGATCAACTTTGAAGCTAGTCGAAACGAAGAAAGACCAAAATGGACGAACTTGGTTAAGTTGGATGATTCTTGGACCAAATCTCTCTTCGTTGGTCTCAAACTTCTCCACATGGTTTATTGTGTCATATTACATCAATCTATGCTTGACATTTGGCTTCGATCAACTTTGAAGCTAGTCGAAACGAAGAAAGACCAAAATGGACGAACTTGGTTAAGTTGGATGATTCTTGGACCAAATCTCTCTTCGTTGGTCTCAAACTTCTCCACATGGTTTATTGTGTCATATTACATCAATCTATGCTTGACATTTGGCTTCGATCAACTTTGAAGCTAGTCGAAACGAAGAAAGACCAAAATGGACGAACTTGGTTAAGTTGGATGATTCTTGGACCAAATCTCTCTTCGTTGGTCTCAAACTTCTCCACATGGTTTATTGTGTCATATTACATCAATCTATGCTTGACATTTGGCTTCGATCAACTTTGAAGCTAGTCGAAACGAAGAAAGACCAAAATGGACGAACTTGGTTAAGTTGGATGATTCTTGGACCAAATCTCTCTTCGTTGGTCTCAAACTTCTCCACATGGTTTATTGTGTCATATTACATCAATCTATGCTTGACATTTGGCTTCGATCAACTTTGAAGCTAGTCGAAACGAAGAAAGACCAAAATGGACGAACTTGGTTAAGTTGGATGATTCTTGGACCAAATCTCTCTTCGTTGGTCTCAAACTTCTCCACATGGTTTATTGTGTCATATTACATCAATCTATGCTTGACATTTGGCTTCGATCAACTTTGAAGCTAGTCGAAACGAAGAAAGACCAAAATGGACGAACTTGGTTAAGTTGGATGATTCTTGGACCAAATCTCTCTTCGTTGGTCTCAAACTTCTCCACATGGTTTATTGTGTCATATTACATCAATCTATGCTTGACATTTGGCTTCGATCAACTTTGAAGCTAGTCGAAACGAAGAAAGACCAAAATGGACGAACTTGGTTAAGTTGGATGATTCTTGGACCAAATCTCTCTTCGTTGGTCTCAAACTTCTCCACATGGTTTATTGTGTCATATTACATCAATCTATGCTTGACATTTGGCTTCGATCAACTTTGAAGCTAGTCGAAACGAAGAAAGACCAAAATGGACGAACTTGGTTAAGTTGGATGATTCTTGGACCAAATCTCTCTTCGTTGGTCTCAAACTTCTCCACATGGTTTATTGTGTCATATTACATCAATCTATGCTTGACATTTGGCTTCGATCAACTTTGAAGCTAGTCGAAACGAAGAAAGACCAAAATGGACGAACTTGGTTAAGTTGGATGATTCTTGGACCAAATCTCTCTTCGTTGGTCTCAAACTTCTCCACATGGTTTATTGTGTCATATTACATCAATCTATGCTTGACATTTGGCTTCGATCAACTTTGAAGCTAGTCGAAACGAAGAAAGACCAAAATGGACGAACTTGGTTAAGTTGGATGATTCTTGGACCAAATCTCTCTTCGTTGGTCTCAAACTTCTCCACATGGTTTATTGTGTCATATTACATCAATCTATGCTTGACATTTGGCTTCGATCAACTTTGAAGCTAGTCGAAACGAAGAAAGACCAAAATGGACGAACTTGGTTAAGTTGGATGATTCTTGGACCAAATCTCTCTTCGTTGGTCTCAAACTTCTCCACATGGTTTATTGTGTCATATTACATCAATCTATGCTTGACATTTGGCTTCGATCAACTTTGAAGCTAGTCGAAACGAAGAAAGACCAAAATGGACGAACTTGGTTAAGTTGGATGATTCTTGGACCAAATCTCTCTTCGTTGGTCTCAAACTTCTCCACATGGTTTATTGTGTCATATTACATCAATCTATGCTTGACATTTGGCTTCGATCAACTTTGAAGCTAGTCGAAACGAAGAAAGACCAAAATGGACGAACTTGGTTAAGTTGGATGATTCTTGGACCAAATCTCTCTTCGTTGGTCTCAAACTTCTCCACATGGTTTATTGTGTCATATTACATCAATCTATGCTTGACATTTGGCTTCGATCAACTTTGAAGCTAGTCGAAACGAAGAAAGACCAAAATGGACGAACTTGGTTAAGTTGGATGATTCTTGGACCAAATCTCTCTTCGTTGGTCTCAAACTTCTCCACATGGTTTATTGTGTCATATTACATCAATCTATGCTTGACATTTGGCTTCGATCAACTTTGAAGCTAGTCGAAACGAAGAAAGACCAAAATGGACGAACTTGGTTAAGTTGGATGATTCTTGGACCAAATCTCTCTTCGTTGGTCTCAAACTTCTCCACATGGTTTATTGTGTCATATTACATCAATCTATGCTTGACATTTGGCTTCGATCAACTTTGAAGCTAGTCGAAACGAAGAAAGACCAAAATGGACGAACTTGGTTAAGTTGGATGATTCTTGGACCAAATCTCTCTTCGTTGGTCTCAAACTTCTCCACATGGTTTATTGTGTCATATTACATCAATCTATGCTTGACATTTGGCTTCGATCAACTTTGAAGCTAGTCGAAACGAAGAAAGACCAAAATGGACGAACTTGGTTAAGTTGGATGATTCTTGGACCAAATCTCTCTTCGTTGGTCTCAAACTTCTCCACATGGTTTATTGTGTCATATTACATCAATCTATGCTTGACATTTGGCTTCGATCAACTTTGAAGCTAGTCGAAACGAAGAAAGACCAAAATGGACGAACTTGGTTAAGTTGGATGATTCTTGGACCAAATCTCTCTTCGTTGGTCTCAAACTTCTCCACATGGTTTATTGTGTCATATTACATCAATCTATGCTTGACATTTGGCTTCGATCAACTTTGAAGCTAGTCGAAACGAAGAAAGACCAAAATGGACGAACTTGGTTAAGTTGGATGATTCTTGGACCAAATCTCTCTTCGTTGGTCTCAAACTTCTCCACATGGTTTATTGTGTCATATTACATCAATCTATGCTTGACATTTGGCTTCGATCAACTTTGAAGCTAGTCGAAACGAAGAAAGACCAAAATGGACGAACTTGGTTAAGTTGGATGATTCTTGGACCAAATCTCTCTTCGTTGGTCTCAAACTTCTCCACATGGTTTATTGTGTCATATTACATCAATCTATGCTTGACATTTGGCTTCGATCAACTTTGAAGCTAGTCGAAACGAAGAAAGACCAAAATGGACGAACTTGGTTAAGTTGGATGATTCTTGGACCAAATCTCTCTTCGTTGGTCTCAAACTTCTCCACATGGTTTATTGTGTCATATTACATCAATCTATGCTTGACATTTGGCTTCGATCAACTTTGAAGCTAGTCGAAACGAAGAAAGACCAAAATGGACGAACTTGGTTAAGTTGGATGATTCTTGGACCAAATCTCTCTTCGTTGGTCTCAAACTTCTCCACATGGTTTATTGTGTCATATTACATCAATCTATGCTTGACATTTGGCTTCGATCAACTTTGAAGCTAGTCGAAACGAAGAAAGACCAAAATGGACGAACTTGGTTAAGTTGGATGATTCTTGGACCAAATCTCTCTTCGTTGGTCTCAAACTTCTCCACATGGTTTATTGTGTCATATTACATCAATCTATGCTTGACATTTGGCTTCGATCAACTTTGAAGCTAGTCGAAACGAAGAAAGACCAAAATGGACGAACTTGGTTAAGTTGGATGATTCTTGGACCAAATCTCTCTTCGTTGGTCTCAAACTTCTCCACATGGTTTATTGTGTCATATTACATCAATCTATGCTTGACATTTGGCTTCGATCAACTTTGAAGCTAGTCGAAACGAAGAAAGACCAAAATGGACGAACTTGGTTAAGTTGGATGATTCTTGGACCAAATCTCTCTTCGTTGGTCTCAAACTTCTCCACATGGTTTATTGTGTCATATTACATCAATCTATGCTTGACATTTGGCTTCGATCAACTTTGAAGCTAGTCGAAACGAAGAAAGACCAAAATGGACGAACTTGGTTAAGTTGGATGATTCTTGGACCAAATCTCTCTTCGTTGGTCTCAAACTTCTCCACATGGTTTATTGTGTCATATTACATCAATCTATGCTTGACATTTGGCTTCGATCAACTTTGAAGCTAGTCGAAACGAAGAAAGACCAAAATGGACGAACTTGGTTAAGTTGGATGATTCTTGGACCAAATCTCTCTTCGTTGGTCTCAAACTTCTCCACATGGTTTATTGTGTCATATTACATCAATCTATGCTTGACATTTGGCTTCGATCAACTTTGAAGCTAGTCGAAACGAAGAAAGACCAAAATGGACGAACTTGGTTAAGTTGGATGATTCTTGGACCAAATCTCTCTTCGTTGGTCTCAAACTTCTCCACATGGTTTATTGTGTCATATTACATCAATCTATGCTTGACATTTGGCTTCGATCAACTTTGAAGCTAGTCGAAACGAAGAAAGACCAAAATGGACGAACTTGGTTAAGTTGGATGATTCTTGGACCAAATCTCTCTTCGTTGGTCTCAAACTTCTCCACATGGTTTATTGTGTCATATTACATCAATCTATGCTTGACATTTGGCTTCGATCAACTTTGAAGCTAGTCGAAACGAAGAAAGACCAAAATGGACGAACTTGGTTAAGTTGGATGATTCTTGGACCAAATCTCTCTTCGTTGGTCTCAAACTTCTCCACATGGTTTATTGTGTCATATTACATCAATCTATGCTTGACATTTGGCTTCGATCAACTTTGAAGCTAGTCGAAACGAAGAAAGACCAAAATGGACGAACTTGGTTAAGTTGGATGATTCTTGGACCAAATCTCTCTTCGTTGGTCTCAAACTTCTCCACATGGTTTATTGTGTCATATTACATCAATCTATGCTTGACATTTGGCTTCGATCAACTTTGAAGCTAGTCGAAACGAAGAAAGACCAAAATGGACGAACTTGGTTAAGTTGGATGATTCTTGGACCAAATCTCTCTTCGTTGGTCTCAAACTTCTCCACATGGTTTATTGTGTCATATTACATCAATCTATGCTTGACATTTGGCTTCGATCAACTTTGAAGCTAGTCGAAACGAAGAAAGACCAAAATGGACGAACTTGGTTAAGTTGGATGATTCTTGGACCAAATCTCTCTTCGTTGGTCTCAAACTTCTCCACATGGTTTATTGTGTCATATTACATCAATCTATGCTTGACATTTGGCTTCGATCAACTTTGAAGCTAGTCGAAACGAAGAAAGACCAAAATGGACGAACTTGGTTAAGTTGGATGATTCTTGGACCAAATCTCTCTTCGTTGGTCTCAAACTTCTCCACATGGTTTATTGTGTCATATTACATCAATCTATGCTTGACATTTGGCTTCGATCAACTTTGAAGCTAGTCGAAACGAAGAAAGACCAAAATGGACGAACTTGGTTAAGTTGGATGATTCTTGGACCAAATCTCTCTTCGTTGGTCTCAAACTTCTCCACATGGTTTATTGTGTCATATTACATCAATCTATGCTTGACATTTGGCTTCGATCAACTTTGAAGCTAGTCGAAACGAAGAAAGACCAAAATGGACGAACTTGGTTAAGTTGGATGATTCTTGGACCAAATCTCTCTTCGTTGGTCTCAAACTTCTCCACATGGTTTATTGTGTCATATTACATCAATCTATGCTTGACATTTGGCTTCGATCAACTTTGAAGCTAGTCGAAACGAAGAAAGACCAAAATGGACGAACTTGGTTAAGTTGGATGATTCTTGGACCAAATCTCTCTTCGTTGGTCTCAAACTTCTCCACATGGTTTATTGTGTCATATTACATCAATCTATGCTTGACATTTGGCTTCGATCAACTTTGAAGCTAGTCGAAACGAAGAAAGACCAAAATGGACGAACTTGGTTAAGTTGGATGATTCTTGGACCAAATCTCTCTTCGTTGGTCTCAAACTTCTCCACATGGTTTATTGTGTCATATTACATCAATCTATGCTTGACATTTGGCTTCGATCAACTTTGAAGCTAGTCGAAACGAAGAAAGACCAAAATGGACGAACTTGGTTAAGTTGGATGATTCTTGGACCAAATCTCTCTTCGTTGGTCTCAAACTTCTCCACATGGTTTATTGTGTCATATTACATCAATCTATGCTTGACATTTGGCTTCGATCAACTTTGAAGCTAGTCGAAACGAAGAAAGACCAAAATGGACGAACTTGGTTAAGTTGGATGATTCTTGGACCAAATCTCTCTTCGTTGGTCTCAAACTTCTCCACATGGTTTATTGTGTCATATTACATCAATCTATGCTTGACATTTGGCTTCGATCAACTTTGAAGCTAGTCGAAACGAAGAAAGACCAAAATGGACGAACTTGGTTAAGTTGGATGATTCTTGGACCAAATCTCTCTTCGTTGGTCTCAAACTTCTCCACATGGTTTATTGTGTCATATTACATCAATCTATGCTTGACATTTGGCTTCGATCAACTTTGAAGCTAGTCGAAACGAAGAAAGACCAAAATGGACGAACTTGGTTAAGTTGGATGATTCTTGGACCAAATCTCTCTTCGTTGGTCTCAAACTTCTCCACATGGTTTATTGTGTCATATTACATCAATCTATGCTTGACATTTGGCTTCGATCAACTTTGAAGCTAGTCGAAACGAAGAAAGACCAAAATGGACGAACTTGGTTAAGTTGGATGATTCTTGGACCAAATCTCTCTTCGTTGGTCTCAAACTTCTCCACATGGTTTATTGTGTCATATTACATCAATCTATGCTTGACATTTGGCTTCGATCAACTTTGAAGCTAGTCGAAACGAAGAAAGACCAAAATGGACGAACTTGGTTAAGTTGGATGATTCTTGGACCAAATCTCTCTTCGTTGGTCTCAAACTTCTCCACATGGTTTATTGTGTCATATTACATCAATCTATGCTTGACATTTGGCTTCGATCAACTTTGAAGCTAGTCGAAACGAAGAAAGACCAAAATGGACGAACTTGGTTAAGTTGGATGATTCTTGGACCAAATCTCTCTTCGTTGGTCTCAAACTTCTCCACATGGTTTATTGTGTCATATTACATCAATCTATGCTTGACATTTGGCTTCGATCAACTTTGAAGCTAGTCGAAACGAAGAAAGACCAAAATGGACGAACTTGGTTAAGTTGGATGATTCTTGGACCAAATCTCTCTTCGTTGGTCTCAAACTTCTCCACATGGTTTATTGTGTCATATTACATCAATCTATGCTTGACATTTGGCTTCGATCAACTTTGAAGCTAGTCGAAACGAAGAAAGACCAAAATGGACGAACTTGGTTAAGTTGGATGATTCTTGGACCAAATCTCTCTTCGTTGGTCTCAAACTTCTCCACATGGTTTATTGTGTCATATTACATCAATCTATGCTTGACATTTGGCTTCGATCAACTTTGAAGCTAGTCGAAACGAAGAAAGACCAAAATGGACGAACTTGGTTAAGTTGGATGATTCTTGGACCAAATCTCTCTTCGTTGGTCTCAAACTTCTCCACATGGTTTATTGTGTCATATTACATCAATCTATGCTTGACATTTGGCTTCGATCAACTTTGAAGCTAGTCGAAACGAAGAAAGACCAAAATGGACGAACTTGGTTAAGTTGGATGATTCTTGGACCAAATCTCTCTTCGTTGGTCTCAAACTTCTCCACATGGTTTATTGTGTCATATTACATCAATCTATGCTTGACATTTGGCTTCGATCAACTTTGAAGCTAGTCGAAACGAAGAAAGACCAAAATGGACGAACTTGGTTAAGTTGGATGATTCTTGGACCAAATCTCTCTTCGTTGGTCTCAAACTTCTCCACATGGTTTATTGTGTCATATTACATCAATCTATGCTTGACATTTGGCTTCGATCAACTTTGAAGCTAGTCGAAACGAAGAAAGACCAAAATGGACGAACTTGGTTAAGTTGGATGATTCTTGGACCAAATCTCTCTTCGTTGGTCTCAAACTTCTCCACATGGTTTATTGTGTCATATTACATCAATCTATGCTTGACATTTGGCTTCGATCAACTTTGAAGCTAGTCGAAACGAAGAAAGACCAAAATGGACGAACTTGGTTAAGTTGGATGATTCTTGGACCAAATCTCTCTTCGTTGGTCTCAAACTTCTCCACATGGTTTATTGTGTCATATTACATCAATCTATGCTTGACATTTGGCTTCGATCAACTTTGAAGCTAGTCGAAACGAAGAAAGACCAAAATGGACGAACTTGGTTAAGTTGGATGATTCTTGGACCAAATCTCTCTTCGTTGGTCTCAAACTTCTCCACATGGTTTATTGTGTCATATTACATCAATCTATGCTTGACATTTGGCTTCGATCAACTTTGAAGCTAGTCGAAACGAAGAAAGACCAAAATGGACGAACTTGGTTAAGTTGGATGATTCTTGGACCAAATCTCTCTTCGTTGGTCTCAAACTTCTCCACATGGTTTATTGTGTCATATTACATCAATCTATGCTTGACATTTGGCTTCGATCAACTTTGAAGCTAGTCGAAACGAAGAAAGACCAAAATGGACGAACTTGGTTAAGTTGGATGATTCTTGGACCAAATCTCTCTTCGTTGGTCTCAAACTTCTCCACATGGTTTATTGTGTCATATTACATCAATCTATGCTTGACATTTGGCTTCGATCAACTTTGAAGCTAGTCGAAACGAAGAAAGACCAAAATGGACGAACTTGGTTAAGTTGGATGATTCTTGGACCAAATCTCTCTTCGTTGGTCTCAAACTTCTCCACATGGTTTATTGTGTCATATTACATCAATCTATGCTTGACATTTGGCTTCGATCAACTTTGAAGCTAGTCGAAACGAAGAAAGACCAAAATGGACGAACTTGGTTAAGTTGGATGATTCTTGGACCAAATCTCTCTTCGTTGGTCTCAAACTTCTCCACATGGTTTATTGTGTCATATTACATCAATCTATGCTTGACATTTGGCTTCGATCAACTTTGAAGCTAGTCGAAACGAAGAAAGACCAAAATGGACGAACTTGGTTAAGTTGGATGATTCTTGGACCAAATCTCTCTTCGTTGGTCTCAAACTTCTCCACATGGTTTATTGTGTCATATTACATCAATCTATGCTTGACATTTGGCTTCGATCAACTTTGAAGCTAGTCGAAACGAAGAAAGACCAAAATGGACGAACTTGGTTAAGTTGGATGATTCTTGGACCAAATCTCTCTTCGTTGGTCTCAAACTTCTCCACATGGTTTATTGTGTCATATTACATCAATCTATGCTTGACATTTGGCTTCGATCAACTTTGAAGCTAGTCGAAACGAAGAAAGACCAAAATGGACGAACTTGGTTAAGTTGGATGATTCTTGGACCAAATCTCTCTTCGTTGGTCTCAAACTTCTCCACATGGTTTATTGTGTCATATTACATCAATCTATGCTTGACATTTGGCTTCGATCAACTTTGAAGCTAGTCGAAACGAAGAAAGACCAAAATGGACGAACTTGGTTAAGTTGGATGATTCTTGGACCAAATCTCTCTTCGTTGGTCTCAAACTTCTCCACATGGTTTATTGTGTCATATTACATCAATCTATGCTTGACATTTGGCTTCGATCAACTTTGAAGCTAGTCGAAACGAAGAAAGACCAAAATGGACGAACTTGGTTAAGTTGGATGATTCTTGGACCAAATCTCTCTTCGTTGGTCTCAAACTTCTCCACATGGTTTATTGTGTCATATTACATCAATCTATGCTTGACATTTGGCTTCGATCAACTTTGAAGCTAGTCGAAACGAAGAAAGACCAAAATGGACGAACTTGGTTAAGTTGGATGATTCTTGGACCAAATCTCTCTTCGTTGGTCTCAAACTTCTCCACATGGTTTATTGTGTCATATTACATCAATCTATGCTTGACATTTGGCTTCGATCAACTTTGAAGCTAGTCGAAACGAAGAAAGACCAAAATGGACGAACTTGGTTAAGTTGGATGATTCTTGGACCAAATCTCTCTTCGTTGGTCTCAAACTTCTCCACATGGTTTATTGTGTCATATTACATCAATCTATGCTTGACATTTGGCTTCGATCAACTTTGAAGCTAGTCGAAACGAAGAAAGACCAAAATGGACGAACTTGGTTAAGTTGGATGATTCTTGGACCAAATCTCTCTTCGTTGGTCTCAAACTTCTCCACATGGTTTATTGTGTCATATTACATCAATCTATGCTTGACATTTGGCTTCGATCAACTTTGAAGCTAGTCGAAACGAAGAAAGACCAAAATGGACGAACTTGGTTAAGTTGGATGATTCTTGGACCAAATCTCTCTTCGTTGGTCTCAAACTTCTCCACATGGTTTATTGTGTCATATTACATCAATCTATGCTTGACATTTGGCTTCGATCAACTTTGAAGCTAGTCGAAACGAAGAAAGACCAAAATGGACGAACTTGGTTAAGTTGGATGATTCTTGGACCAAATCTCTCTTCGTTGGTCTCAAACTTCTCCACATGGTTTATTGTGTCATATTACATCAATCTATGCTTGACATTTGGCTTCGATCAACTTTGAAGCTAGTCGAAACGAAGAAAGACCAAAATGGACGAACTTGGTTAAGTTGGATGATTCTTGGACCAAATCTCTCTTCGTTGGTCTCAAACTTCTCCACATGGTTTATTGTGTCATATTACATCAATCTATGCTTGACATTTGGCTTCGGTCAACTTTGAAGCTAGTCGAAACGAAGAAAGACCAAAATGGACGAACTTGGTTAAGTTGGATGATTCTTGGACCAAATCTCTCTTCGTTGGTCTCAAACTTCTCCACATGGTTTATTGTGTCATATTACATCAATCTATGCTTGACATTTGGCTTCGATCAACTTTGAAGCTAGTCGAAACGAAGAAAGACCAAAATGGACGAACTTGGTTAAGTTGGATGATTCTTGGACCAAATCTCTCTTCGTTGGTCTCAAACTTCTCCACATGGTTTATTGTGTCATATTACATCAATCTATGCTTGACATTTGGCTTCGATCAACTTTGAAGCTAGTCGAAACGAAGAAAGACCAAAATGGACGAACTTGGTTAAGTTGGATGATTCTTGGACCAAATCTCTCTTCGTTGGTCTCAAACTTCTCCACATGGTTTATTGTGTCATATTACATCAATCTATGCTTGACATTTGGCTTCGATCAACTTTGAAGCTAGTCGAAACGAAGAAAGACCAAAATGGACGAACTTGGTTAAGTTGGATGATTCTTGGACCAAATCTCTCTTCGTTGGTCTCAAACTTCTCCACATGGTTTATTGTGTCATATTACATCAATCTATGCTTGACATTTGGCTTCGATCAACTTTGAAGCTAGTCGAAACGAAGAAAGACCAAAATGGACGAACTTGGTTAAGTTGGATGATTCTTGGACCAAATCTCTCTTCGTTGGTCTCAAACTTCTCCACATGGTTTATTGTGTCATATTACATCAATCTATGCTTGACATTTGGCTTCGATCAACTTTGAAGCTAGTCGAAACGAAGAAAGACCAAAATGGACGAACTTGGTTAAGTTGGATGATTCTTGGACCAAATCTCTCTTCGTTGGTCTCAAACTTCTCCACATGGTTTATTGTGTCATATTACATCAATCTATGCTTGACATTTGGCTTCGATCAACTTTGAAGCTAGTCGAAACGAAGAAAGACCAAAATGGACGAACTTGGTTAAGTTGGATGATTCTTGGACCAAATCTCTCTTCGTTGGTCTCAAACTTCTCCACATGGTTTATTGTGTCATATTACATCAATCTATGCTTGACATTTGGCTTCGATCAACTTTGAAGCTAGTCGAAACGAAGAAAGACCAAAATGGACGAACTTGGTTAAGTTGGATGATTCTTGGACCAAATCTCTCTTCGTTGGTCTCAAACTTCTCCACATGGTTTATTGTGTCATATTACATCAATCTATGCTTGACATTTGGCTTCGATCAACTTTGAAGCTAGTCGAAACGAAGAAAGACCAAAATGGACGAACTTGGTTAAGTTGGATGATTCTTGGACCAAATCTCTCTTCGTTGGTCTCAAACTTCTCCACATGGTTTATTGTGTCATATTACATCAATCTATGCTTGACATTTGGCTTCGATCAACTTTGAAGCTAGTCGAAACGAAGAAAGACCAAAATGGACGAACTTGGTTAAGTTGGATGATTCTTGGACCAAATCTCTCTTCGTTGGTCTCAAACTTCTCCACATGGTTTATTGTGTCATATTACATCAATCTATGCTTGACATTTGGCTTCGATCAACTTTGAAGCTAGTCGAAACGAAGAAAGACCAAAATGGACGAACTTGGTTAAGTTGGATGATTCTTGGACCAAATCTCTCTTCGTTGGTCTCAAACTTCTCCACATGGTTTATTGTGTCATATTACATCAATCTATGCTTGACATTTGGCTTCGATCAACTTTGAAGCTAGTCGAAACGAAGAAAGACCAAAATGGACGAACTTGGTTAAGTTGGATGATTCTTGGACCAAATCTCTCTTCGTTGGTCTCAAACTTCTCCACATGGTTTATTGTGTCATATTACATCAATCTATGCTTGACATTTGGCTTCGATCAACTTTGAAGCTAGTCGAAACGAAGAAAGACCAAAATGGACGAACTTGGTTAAGTTGGATGATTCTTGGACCAAATCTCTCTTCGTTGGTCTCAAACTTCTCCACATGGTTTATTGTGTCATATTACATCAATCTATGCTTGACATTTGGCTTCGATCAACTTTGAAGCTAGTCGAAACGAAGAAAGACCAAAATGGACGAACTTGGTTAAGTTGGATGATTCTTGGACCAAATCTCTCTTCGTTGGTCTCAAACTTCTCCACATGGTTTATTGTGTCATATTACATCAATCTATGCTTGACATTTGGCTTCGATCAACTTTGAAGCTAGTCGAAACGAAGAAAGACCAAAATGGACGAACTTGGTTAAGTTGGATGATTCTTGGACCAAATCTCTCTTCGTTGGTCTCAAACTTCTCCACATGGTTTATTGTGTCATATTACATCAATCTATGCTTGACATTTGGCTTCGATCAACTTTGAAGCTAGTCGAAACGAAGAAAGACCAAAATGGACGAACTTGGTTAAGTTGGATGATTCTTGGACCAAATCTCTCTTCGTTGGTCTCAAACTTCTCCACATGGTTTATTGTGTCATATTACATCAATCTATGCTTGACATTTGGCTTCGATCAACTTTGAAGCTAGTCGAAACGAAGAAAGACCAAAATGGACGAACTTGGTTAAGTTGGATGATTCTTGGACCAAATCTCTCTTCGTTGGTCTCAAACTTCTCCACATGGTTTATTGTGTCATATTACATCAATCTATGCTTGACATTTGGCTTCGATCAACTTTGAAGCTAGTCGAAACGAAGAAAGACCAAAATGGACGAACTTGGTTAAGTTGGATGATTCTTGGACCAAATCTCTCTTCGTTGGTCTCAAACTTCTCCACATGGTTTATTGTGTCATATTACATCAATCTATGCTTGACATTTGGCTTCGATCAACTTTGAAGCTAGTCGAAACGAAGAAAGACCAAAATGGACGAACTTGGTTAAGTTGGATGATTCTTGGACCAAATCTCTCTTCGTTGGTCTCAAACTTCTCCACATGGTTTATTGTGTCATATTACATCAATCTATGCTTGACATTTGGCTTCGATCAACTTTGAAGCTAGTCGAAACGAAGAAAGACCAAAATGGACGAACTTGGTTAAGTTGGATGATTCTTGGACCAAATCTCTCTTCGTTGGTCTCAAACTTCTCCACATGGTTTATTGTGTCATATTACATCAATCTATGCTTGACATTTGGCTTCGATCAACTTTGAAGCTAGTCGAAACGAAGAAAGACCAAAATGGACGAACTTGGTTAAGTTGGATGATTCTTGGACCAAATCTCTCTTCGTTGGTCTCAAACTTCTCCACATGGTTTATTGTGTCATATTACATCAATCTATGCTTGACATTTGGCTTCGATCAACTTTGAAGCTAGTCGAAACGAAGAAAGACCAAAATGGACGAACTTGGTTAAGTTGGATGATTCTTGGACCAAATCTCTCTTCGTTGGTCTCAAACTTCTCCACATGGTTTATTGTGTCATATTACATCAATCTATGCTTGACATTTGGCTTCGATCAACTTTGAAGCTAGTCGAAACGAAGAAAGACCAAAATGGACGAACTTGGTTAAGTTGGATGATTCTTGGACCAAATCTCTCTTCGTTGGTCTCAAACTTCTCCACATGGTTTATTGTGTCATATTACATCAATCTATGCTTGACATTTGGCTTCGATCAACTTTGAAGCTAGTCGAAACGAAGAAAGACCAAAATGGACGAACTTGGTTAAGTTGGATGATTCTTGGACCAAATCTCTCTTCGTTGGTCTCAAACTTCTCCACATGGTTTATTGTGTCATATTACATCAATCTATGCTTGACATTTGGCTTCGATCAACTTTGAAGCTAGTCGAAACGAAGAAAGACCAAAATGGACGAACTTGGTTAAGTTGGATGATTCTTGGACCAAATCTCTCTTCGTTGGTCTCAAACTTCTCCACATGGTTTATTGTGTCATATTACATCAATCTATGCTTGACATTTGGCTTCGATCAACTTTGAAGCTAGTCGAAACGAAGAAAGACCAAAATGGACGAACTTGGTTAAGTTGGATGATTCTTGGACCAAATCTCTCTTCGTTGGTCTCAAACTTCTCCACATGGTTTATTGTGTCATATTACATCAATCTATGCTTGACATTTGGCTTCGATCAACTTTGAAGCTAGTCGAAACGAAGAAAGACCAAAATGGACGAACTTGGTTAAGTTGGATGATTCTTGGACCAAATCTCTCTTCGTTGGTCTCAAACTTCTCCACATGGTTTATTGTGTCATATTACATCAATCTATGCTTGACATTTGGCTTCGATCAACTTTGAAGCTAGTCGAAACGAAGAAAGACCAAAATGGACGAACTTGGTTAAGTTGGATGATTCTTGGACCAAATCTCTCTTCGTTGGTCTCAAACTTCTCCACATGGTTTATTGTGTCATATTACATCAATCTATGCTTGACATTTGGCTTCGATCAACTTTGAAGCTAGTCGAAACGAAGAAAGACCAAAATGGACGAACTTGGTTAAGTTGGATGATTCTTGGACCAAATCTCTCTTCGTTGGTCTCAAACTTCTCCACATGGTTTATTGTGTCATATTACATCAATCTATGCTTGACATTTGGCTTCGATCAACTTTGAAGCTAGTCGAAACGAAGAAAGACCAAAATGGACGAACTTGGTTAAGTTGGATGATTCTTGGACCAAATCTCTCTTCGTTGGTCTCAAACTTCTCCACATGGTTTATTGTGTCATATTACATCAATCTATGCTTGACATTTGGCTTCGATCAACTTTGAAGCTAGTCGAAACGAAGAAAGACCAAAATGGACGAACTTGGTTAAGTTGGATGATTCTTGGACCAAATCTCTCTTCGTTGGTCTCAAACTTCTCCACATGGTTTATTGTGTCATATTACATCAATCTATGCTTGACATTTGGCTTCGATCAACTTTGAAGCTAGTCGAAACGAAGAAAGACCAAAATGGACGAACTTGGTTAAGTTGGATGATTCTTGGACCAAATCTCTCTTCGTTGGTCTCAAACTTCTCCACATGGTTTATTGTGTCATATTACATCAATCTATGCTTGACATTTGGCTTCGATCAACTTTGAAGCTAGTCGAAACGAAGAAAGACCAAAATGGACGAACTTGGTTAAGTTGGATGATTCTTGGACCAAATCTCTCTTCGTTGGTCTCAAACTTCTCCACATGGTTTATTGTGTCATATTACATCAATCTATGCTTGACATTTGGCTTCGATCAACTTTGAAGCTAGTCGAAACGAAGAAAGACCAAAATGGACGAACTTGGTTAAGTTGGATGATTCTTGGACCAAATCTCTCTTCGTTGGTCTCCAAACTTCTCCACATGGTTTATTGTGTCATATTACATCAATCTATGCTTGACATTTGGCTTCGATCAACTTTGAAGCTAGTCGAAACGAAGAAAGACCAAAATGGACGAACTTGGTTAAGTTGGATGATTCTTGGACCAAATCTCTCTTCGTTGGTCTCAAACTTCTCCACATGGTTTATTGTGTCATATTACATCAATCTATGCTTGACATTTGGCTTCGATCAACTTTGAAGCTAGTCGAAACGAAGAAAGACCAAAATGGACGAACTTGGTTAAGTTGGATGATTCTTGGACCAAATCTCTCTTCGTTGGTCTCAAACTTCTCCACATGGTTTATTGTGTCATATTACATCAATCTATGCTTGACATTTGGCTTCGATCAACTTTGAAGCTAGTCGAAACGAAGAAAGACCAAAATGGACGAACTTGGTTAAGTTGGATGATTCTTGGACCAAATCTCTCTTCGTTGGTCTCAAACTTCTCCACATGGTTTATTGTGTCATATTACATCAATCTATGCTTGACATTTGGCTTCGATCAACTTTGAAGCTAGTCGAAACGAAGAAAGACCAAAATGGACGAACTTGGTTAAGTTGGATGATTCTTGGACCAAATCTCTCTTCGTTGGTCTCAAACTTCTCCACATGGTTTATTGTGTCATATTACATCAATCTATGCTTGACATTTGGCTTCGATCAACTTTGAAGCTAGTCGAAACGAAGAAAGACCAAAATGGACGAACTTGGTTAAGTTGGATGATTCTTGGACCAAATCTCTCTTCGTTGGTCTCAAACTTCTCCACATGGTTTATTGTGTCATATTACATCAATCTATGCTTGACATTTGGCTTCGATCAACTTTGAAGCTAGTCGAAACGAAGAAAGACCAAAATGGACGAACTTGGTTAAGTTGGATGATTCTTGGACCAAATCTCTCTTCGTTGGTCTCAAACTTCTCCACATGGTTTATTGTGTCATATTACATCAATCTATGCTTGACATTTGGCTTCGATCAACTTTGAAGCTAGTCGAAACGAAGAAAGACCAAAATGGACGAACTTGGTGAAGTTGGATGATTCTTGGACCAAATCTCTCTTCGTTGGTCTCAAACTTCTCCACATGGTTTATTGTGTCATATTACATCAATCTATGCTTGACATTTGGCTTCGATCAACTTTGAAGCTAGTCGAAACGAAGAAAGACCAAAATGGACGAACTTGGTTAAGTTGGATGATTCTTGGACCAAATCTCTCTTCGTTGGTCTCAAACTTCTCCACATGGTTTATTGTGTCATATTACATCAATCTATGCTTGACATTTGGCTTCGATCAACTTTGAAGCTAGTCGAAACGAAGAAAGACCAAAATGGACGAACTTGGTTAAGTTGGATGATTCTTGGACCAAATCTCTCTTCGTTGGTCTCAAACTTCTCCACATGGTTTATTGTGTCATATTACATCAATCTATGCTTGACATTTGGCTTCGATCAACTTTGAAGCTAGTCGAAACGAAGAAAGACCAAAATGGACGAACTTGGTTAAGTTGGATGATTCTTGGACCAAATCTCTCTTCGTTGGTCTCAAACTTCTCCACATGGTTTATTGTGTCATATTACATCAATCTATGCTTGACATTTGGCTTCGATCAACTTTGAAGCTAGTCGAAACGAAGAAAGACCAAAATGGACGAACTTGGTTAAGTTGGATGATTCTTGGACCAAATCTCTCTTCGTTGGTCTCAAACTTCTCCACATGGTTTATTGTGTCATATTACATCAATCTATGCTTGACATTTGGCTTCGATCAACTTTGAAGCTAGTCGAAACGAAGAAAGACCAAAATGGACGAACTTGGTGAAGTTGGATGATTCTTGGACCAAATCTCTCTTCGTTGGTCTCAAACTTCTCCACATGGTTTATTGTGTCATATTACATCAATCTATGCTTGACATTTGGCTTCGATCAACTTTGAAGCTAGTCGAAACGAAGAAAGACCAAAATGGACGAACTTGGTTAAGTTGGATGATTCTTGGACCAAATCTCTCTTCGTTGGTCTCAAACTTCTCCACATGGTTTATTGTGTCATATTACATCAATCTATGCTTGACATTTGGCTTCGATCAACTTTGAAGCTAGTCGAAACGAAGAAAGACCAAAATGGACGAACTTGGTTAAGTTGGATGATTCTTGGACCAAATCTCTCTTCGTTGGTCTCAAACTTCTCCACATGGTTTATTGTGTCATATTACATCAATCTATGCTTGACATTTGGCTTCGATCAACTTTGAAGCTAGTCGAAACGAAGAAAGACCAAAATGGACGAACTTGGTTAAGTTGGATGATTCTTGGACCAAATCTCTCTTCGTTGGTCTCAAACTTCTCCACATGGTTTATTGTGTCATATTACATCAATCTATGCTTGACATTTGGCTTCGATCAACTTTGAAGCTAGTCGAAACGAAGAAAGACCAAAATGGACGAACTTGGTTAAGTTGGATGATTCTTGGACCAAATCTCTCTTCGTTGGTCTCAAACTTCTCCACATGGTTTATTGTGTCATATTACATCAATCTATGCTTGACATTTGGCTTCGATCAACTTTGAAGCTAGTCGAAACGAAGAAAGACCAAAATGGACGAACTTGGTTAAGTTGGATGATTCTTGGACCAAATCTCTCTTCGTTGGTCTCAAACTTCTCCACATGGTTTATTGTGTCATATTACATCAATCTATGCTTGACATTTGGCTTCGATCAACTTTGAAGCTAGTCGAAACGAAGAAAGACCAAAATGGACGAACTTGGTCAAGTTGGATGATTCTTGGACCAAATCTCTCTTCGTTGGTCTCAAACTTCTCCACATGGTTTATTGTGTCATATTACATCAATCTATGCTTGACATTTGGCTTCGATCAACTTTGAAGCTAGTCGAAACGAAGAAAGACCAAAATGGACGAACTTGGTTAAGTTGGATGATTCTTGGACCAAATCTCTCTTCGTTGGTCTCAAACTTCTCCACATGGTTTATTGTGTCATATTACATCAATCTATGCTTGACATTTGGCTTCGATCAACTTTGAAGCTAGTCGAAACGAAGAAAGACCAAAATGGACGAACTTGGTTAAGTTGGATGATTCTTGGACCAAATCTCTCTTCGTTGGTCTCAAACTTCTCCACATGGTTTATTGTGTCATATTACATCAATCTATGCTTGACATTTGGCTTCGATCAACTTTGAAGCTAGTCGAAACGAAGAAAGACCAAAATGGACGAACTTGGTTAAGTTGGATGATTCTTGGACCAAATCTCTCTTCGTTGGTCTCAAACTTCTCCACATGGTTTATTGTGTCATATTACATCAATCTATGCTTGACATTTGGCTTCGATCAACTTTGAAGCTAGTCGAAACGAAGAAAGACCAAAATGGACGAACTTGGTTAAGTTGGATGATTCTTGGACCAAATCTCTCTTCGTTGGTCTCAAACTTCTCCACATGGTTTATTGTGTCATATTACATCAATCTATGCTTGACATTTGGCTTCGATCAACTTTGAAGCTAGTCGAAACGAAGAAAGACCAAAATGGACGAACTTGGTTAAGTTGGATGATTCTTGGACCAAATCTCTCTTCGTTGGTCTCAAACTTCTCCACATGGTTTATTGTGTCATATTACATCAATCTATGCTTGACATTTGGCTTCGATCAACTTTGAAGCTAGTCGAAACGAAGAAAGACCAAAATGGACGAACTTGGTTAAGTTGGATGATTCTTGGACCAAATCTCTCTTCGTTGGTCTCAAACTTCTCCACATGGTTTATTGTGTCATATTACATCAATCTATGCTTGACATTTGGCTTCGATCAACTTTGAAGCTAGTCGAAACGAAGAAAGACCAAAATGGACGAACTTGGTCAAGTTGGATGATTCTTGGACCAAATCTCTCTTCGTTGGTCTCAAACTTCTCCACATGGTTTATTGTGTCATATTACATCAATCTATGCTTGACATTTGGCTTCGATCAACTTTGAAGCTAGTCGAAACGAAGAAAGACCAAAATGGACGAACTTGGTTAAGTTGGATGATTCTTGGACCAAATCTCTCTTCGTTGGTCTCAAACTTCTCCACATGGTTTATTGTGTCATATTACATCAATCTATGCTTGACATTTGGCTTCGATCAACTTTGAAGCTAGTCGAAACGAAGAAAGACCAAAATGGACGAACTTGGTTAAGTTGGATGATTCTTGGACCAAATCTCTCTTCGTTGGTCTCAAACTTCTCCACATGGTTTATTGTGTCATATTACATCAATCTATGCTTGACATTTGGCTTCGATCAACTTTGAAGCTAGTCGAAACGAAGAAAGACCAAAATGGACGAACTTGGTTAAGTTGGATGATTCTTGGACCAAATCTCTCTTCGTTGGTCTCAAACTTCTCCACATGGTTTATTGTGTCATATTACATCAATCTATGCTTGACATTTGGCTTCGATCAACTTTGAAGCTAGTCGAAACGAAGAAAGACCAAAATGGACGAACTTGGTTAAGTTGGATGATTCTTGGACCAAATCTCTCTTCGTTGGTCTCAAACTTCTCCACATGGTTTATTGTGTCATATTACATCAATCTATGCTTGACATTTGGCTTATCAACTTTGAAGCTAGTCGAAACGAAGAAAGACCAAAATGGACGAACTTGGTTAAGTTGGATGATTCTTGGACCAAATCTCTCTTCGTTGGTCTCAAACTTCTCCACATGGTTTATTGTGTCATATTACATCAATCTATGCTTGACATTTGGCTTCGATCAACTTTGAAGCTAGTCGAAACGAAGAAAGACCAAAATGGACGAACTTGGTTAAGTTGGATGATTCTTGGACCAAATCTCTCTTCGTTGGTCTCAAACTTCTCCACATGGTTTATTGTGTCATATTACATCAATCTATGCTTGACATTTGGCTTCGATCAACTTTGAAGCTAGTCGAAACGAAGAAAGACCAAAATGGACGAACTTGGTTAAGTTGGATGATTCTTGGACCAAATCTCTCTTCGTTGGTCTCAAACTTCTCCACATGGTTTATTGTGTCATATTACATCAATCTATGCTTGACATTTGGCTTCGATCAACTTTGAAGCTAGTCGAAACGAAGAAAGACCAAAATGGACGAACTTGGTCAAGTTGGATGATTCTTGGACCAAATCTCTCTTCGTTGGTCTCAAACTTCTCCACATGGTTTATTGTGTCATATTACATCAATCTATGCTTGACATTTGGCTTCGATCAACTTTGAAGCTAGTCGAAACGAAGAAAGACCAAAATGGACGAACTTGGTTAAGTTGGATGATTCTTGGACCAAATCTCTCTTCGTTGGTCTCAAACTTCTCCACATGGTTTATTGTGTCATATTACATCAATCTATGCTTGACATTTGGCTTCGATCAACTTTGAAGCTAGTCGAAACGAAGAAAGACCAAAATGGACGAACTTGGTTAAGTTGGATGATTCTTGGACCAAATCTCTCTTCGTTGGTCTCAAACTTCTCCACATGGTTTATTGTGTCATATTACATCAATCTATGCTTGACATTTGGCTTCGATCAACTTTGAAGCTAGTCGAAACGAAGAAAGACCAAAATGGACGAACTTGGTTAAGTTGGATGATTCTTGGACCAAATCTCTCTTCGTTGGTCTCAAACTTCTCCACATGGTTTATTGTGTCATATTACATCAATCTATGCTTGACATTTGGCTTCGATCAACTTTGAAGCTAGTCGAAACGAAGAAAGACCAAAATGGACGAACTTGGTTAAGTTGGATGATTCTTGGACCAAATCTCTCTTCGTTGGTCTCAAACTTCTCCACATGGTTTATTGTGTCATATTACATCAATCTATGCTTGACATTTGGCTTCGATCAACTTTGAAGCTAGTCGAAACGAAGAAAGACCAAAATGGACGAACTTGGTGAAGTTGGATGATTCTTGGACCAAATCTCTCTTCGTTGGTCTCAAACTTCTCCACATGGTTTATTGTGTCATATTACATCAATCTATGCTTGACATTTGGCTTCGATCAACTTTGAAGCTAGTCGAAACGAAGAAAGACCAAAATGGACGAACTTGGTTAAGTTGGATGATTCTTGGACCAAATCTCTCTTCGTTGGTCTCAAACTTCTCCACATGGTTTATTGTGTCATATTACATCAATCTATGCTTGACATTTGGCTTCGATCAACTTTGAAGCTAGTCGAAACGAAGAAAGACCAAAATGGACGAACTTGGTTAAGTTGGATGATTCTTGGACCAAATCTCTCTTCGTTGGTCTCAAACTTCTCCACATGGTTTATTGTGTCATATTACATCAATCTATGCTTGACATTTGGCTTCGATCAACTTTGAAGCTAGTCGAAACGAAGAAAGACCAAAATGGACGAACTTGGTTAAGTTGGATGATTCTTGGACCAAATCTCTCTTCGTTGGTCTCAAACTTCTCCACATGGTTTATTGTGTCATATTACATCAATCTATGCTTGACATTTGGCTTTATCAACTTTGAAGCTAGTCGAAACGAAGAAAGACCAAAATGGACGAACTTGGTTAAGTTGGATGATTCTTGGACCAAATCTCTCTTCGTTGGTCTCAAACTTCTCCACATGGTTTATTGTGTCATATTACATCAATCTATGCTTGACATTTGGCTTCGATCAACTTTGAAGCTAGTCGAAACGAAGAAAGACCAAAATGGACGAACTTGGTTAAGTTGGATGATTCTTGGACCAAATCTCTCTTCGTTGGTCTCAAACTTCTCCACATGGTTTATTGTGTCATATTACATCAATCTATGCTTGACATTTGGCTTTAATCAACTTTGAAGCTAGTCGAAACGAAGAAAGACCAAAATGGACGAACTTGGTTAAGTTGGATGATTCTTGGACCAAATCTCTCTTCGTTGGTCTCAAACTTCTCCACATGGTTTATTGTGTCATATTACATCAATCTATGCTTGACATTTGGCTTCGATCAACTTTGAAGCTAGTCGAAACGAAGAAAGACCAAAATGGACGAACTTGGTTAAGTTGGATGATTCTTGGACCAAATCTCTCTTCGTTGGTCTCAAACTTCTCCACATGGTTTATTGTGTCATATTACATCAATCTATGCTTGACATTTGGCTTCGATCAACTTTGAAGCTAGTCGAAACGAAGAAAGACCAAAATGGACGAACTTGGTTAAGTTGGATGATTCTTGGACCAAATCTCTCTTCGTTGGTCTCAAACTTCTCCACATGGTTTATTGTGTCATATTACATCAATCTATGCTTGACATTTGGCTTCGATCAACTTTGAAGCTAGTCGAAACGAAGAAAGACCAAAATGGACGAACTTGGTTAAGTTGGATGATTCTTGGACCAAATCTCTCTTCGTTGGTCTCAAACTTCTCCACATGGTTTATTGTGTCATATTACATCAATCTATGCTTGACATTTGGCTTCGATCAACTTTGAAGCTAGTCGAAACGAAGAAAGACCAAAATGGACGAACTTGGTTAAGTTGGATGATTCTTGGACCAAATCTCTCTTCGTTGGTCTCAAACTTCTCCACATGGTTTATTGTGTCATATTACATCAATCTATGCTTGACATTTGGCTTCGATCAACTTTGAAGCTAGTCGAAACGAAGAAAGACCAAAATGGACGAACTTGGTTAAGTTGGATGATTCTTGGACCAAATCTCTCTTCGTTGGTCTCAAACTTCTCCACATGGTTTATTGTGTCATATTACATCAATCTATGCTTGACATTTGGCTTCGATCAACTTTGAAGCTAGTCGAAACGAAGAAAGACCAAAATGGACGAACTTGGTTAAGTTGGATGATTCTTGGACCAAATCTCTCTTCGTTGGTCCAAACTTCTCCACATGGTTTATTGTGTCATATTACATCAATCTATGCTTGACATTTGGCTTTAATCAACTTTGAAGCTAGTCGAAACGAAGAAAGACCAAAATGGACGAACTTGGTTAAGTTGGATGATTCTGGACCAAATCTCTCTTCTTTGGTCTCAAACTTCTCCACATGGTTTATTGTGTCATATTACATCAATCTATGCTTGACATTTGGCTTCGATCAACTTTGAAGCTAGTCGAAACGAAGAAAGACCAAAATGGACGAACTTGGTTAAGTTGGATGATTCTTGGACCAAATCTCTCTTCGTTGGTCCAAACTTCTCCACATGGTTTATTGTGTCATATTACATCAATCTATGCTTGACATTTGGCTTTAATCAACTTTGAAGCTAGTCGAAACGAAGAAAGACCAAAATGGACGAACTTGGTTAAGTTGGATGATTCTTGGACCAAATCTCTCTTCTTGGTCTCAAACTTCTCCACATGGTTTATTGTGTCATATTACATCAATCTATGCTTGACATTTGGCTTCGATCAACTTTGAAGCTAGTCGAAACGAAGAAAGACCAAAATGGACGAACTTGGTTAAGTTGGATGATTCTTGGACCAAATCTCTCTTCGTTGGTCTCAAACTTCTCCACATGGTTTATTGTGTCATATTACATCAATCTATGCTTGACATTTGGCTCGATCAACTTTGAAGCTAGTCGAAACGAAGAAAGACCAAAATGGACGAACTTGGTTAAGTTGGATGATTCTTGGACCAAATCTCTCTTCGTTGGTCTCAAACTTCTCCACATGGTTTATTGTGTCATATTACATCAATCTATGCTTGACATTTGGCTTCGATCAACTTTGAAGCTAGTCGAAACGAAGAAAGACCAAAATGGACGAACTTGGTTAAGTTGGATGATTCTTGGACCAAATCTCTCTTCGTTGGTCTCAAACTTCTCCACATGGTTTATTGTGTCATATTACATCAATCTATGCTTGACATTTGGCTTCGATCAACTTTGAAGCTAGTCGAAACGAAGAAAGACCAAAATGGACGAACTTGGTTAAGTTGGATGATTCTTGGACCAAATCTCTCTTCGTTGGTCTCAAACTTCTCCACATGGTTTATTGTGTCATATTACATCAATCTATGCTTGACATTTGGCTTCGATCAACTTTGAAGCTAGTCGAAACGAAGAAAGACCAAAATGGACGAACTTGGTTAAGTTGGATGATTCTTGGACCAAATCTCTCTTCGTTGGTCTCAAACTTCTCCACATGGTTTATTGTGTCATATTACATCAATCTATGCTTGACATTTGGCTTCGATCAACTTTGAAGCTAGTCGAAACGAAGAAAGACCAAAATGGACGAACTTGGTTAAGTTGGATGATTCTTGGACCAAATCTCTCTTCGTTGGTCTCAAACTTCTCCACATGGTTTATTGTGTCATATTACATCAATCTATGCTTGACATTTGGCTTCGATCAACTTTGAAGCTAGTCGAAACGAAGAAAGACCAAAATGGACGAACTTGGTTAAGTTGGATGATTCTTGGACCAAATCTCTCGTTGGTCTCAAACTTCTCCACATGGTTTATTGTGTCATATTACATCAATCTATGCTTGACATTTGGCTTTAATCAACTTTGAAGCTAGTCGAAACGAAGAAAGACCAAAATGGACGAACTTGGTTAAGTTGGATGATTCTTGGACCAAATCTCTCTTCGTTGGTCTCAAACTTCTCCACATGGTTTATTGTGTCATATTACATCAATCTATGCTTGACATTTGGCTTCGATCAACTTTGAAGCTAGTCGAAAAAAGAAAGACCAAAATGGACGAACTTGGTTAAGTTGGATGACTTGGACCAAATCTCTCTTCGTTGGTCTCAAACTTCTCCACATGGTTTATTGTGTCATATTACATCAATCCATACTTGACATTTGGCTTCATCAACTTTGAAGCTAGTCGAAACGAAGAAAGACCAAAATGGACGAACTTGGTTAAGTTGGATGATTCTGGACCAAATCTCTCTTCGTTGGTCTCAAACTTCTCCACATGGTTTATTGTGTCATATTACATCAATCTATGCTTGCATTTGGCTTCGATCAACTTTGAAGCTAGTCGAAACGAAGAAGACCAAAATGGACGAACTTGGTTAAGTTGATGATTCTTGGACCAAATCTCCTTCGTTGGTCCCAAACTTCTCCACATGGTTTATTGTGTATATATCTACAATCTTGAACCTATTTGGCTTTGGCGTTAATCAACTTTGAAGCTAGTCGAAACGAAGAAAGACCAAAATGGACGAACTGGTTTGGTGGGATGACTCTTGGAAAATCTTCTTCGTTGGTCCTCAAACTTCTCCACATGTTTAATGTGTCATATTACATCAATCTATGCTTGAGATTTGGCTTCGATCAACTTTGAAGCTAGTCGAAACGAAGAAAGACCAAAATGGACGAACTTGGTTAAGTGGATGATTCTTGGACCAAATCTCTCTTCGTTGGTCTCAAACTTCTCCACATGGTTTATTGTGTCATATTACATCAATCTATGCTTGTCATTTGGCTTTAATCAACTTTGAAGCTAGTCGAAACGAAGAAAACCAAAATGGACGAACTTGGTTAAGTTGGATGATTCTTGGACCAAATCTCTCTTCTTGGTCTCAAACTTCTCCACATGTTATTGTGTCATATTACATAATCTATGCTTGAGATTTGGCTTCGATCAACTTTGAAGCTAGTCGAAACGAAGAAAGACCAAAATGGACGAACTTGGTTAAGTTGGATGATTCTTGGACAAAATCTCTCTTCGTTGGTCCCAAACTTCTCCACATGGTTTATTGTGTCATATTACATCAATCCATACTTGTCATTTGGCTTTATCAACTTTGAAGCTAGTCGAAACGAAGAAAGACCAAAATGGACGAACTTGGTTAATTGGATGACTTAGGACCAAATCTCTCTTCTTTGGTCTCAAACTTCTCCACATGGTTTATTGTGTCATATTACATCAATCTATGCTTGAGATTTGGCTTCGATCAACTTTGAAGCTAGTCGAAACGAAGAAAGACCAAAATGGACGAACTTGTTAAGTTGGATGATTCTTGGACAAATCTCTCTTCGTTGTCCCAAACTTCTCCACATGGTTTATTGTGTCATATTACATCAATCCATGCTTTCATTTGGCTTAATCAACTTTGAAGCTAGTCGAAACGAAAAGAAAGACCAAAATGGACGAACTTGGTTAAGTTGGATGATTCTTGGACCAAATCTCTCTTCGTGGTCTCAAACTTCTCCACATGGTTTATTGTGTCATATTACATCAATCTATGCTTGAGATTTGGCTTCGATCAACTTTGAAGCTAGTCGAAACGAAGAAAAGACCAAAATTGACGAACTTGGTTAAGTTGGAGATTCTTGGACCAAATCTCTCTTCGTTGGTCCCAAACTTCTCCACATGGTTTATTGTGTCATATTACATCAATCCATACTTGTCATTTGGCTTAAATCAACTTTGAAGCTAGTCGAAACGAAGAAAGACCAAAATGGACGAACTTGGTTAAGTTGGATGATTCTTGGACAAAATCTCTCTTCGTTGGTCCAAACTTCTCCACATGGTTTATTGTGTCATATTACATCAATCTATGCTTGACATTTGGCTTTAATCAACTTTGAAGCTAGTCGAAACGAAGAAAGACCAAAATGGACGAACTTGGTTAAGTTGGATGATTCTGGACCAAATCTCTCTTCGTTTGGTCTCAAACTTCTCCACATGGTTTATTGTGTCATATTACATCAATCTATGCTTGACATTTGGCTTCGATCAACTTTGAAGCTTGTCGAAACGAAGAAAGACCAAAATGGACGAACTTGGTTAAGTTGGATGATTCTTGGACCAAATCTCTCTTCGTTGGTCCCAAACTTCTCCACATGGTTTATTGTGTATATTACATCAATCCATACTTGTCATTTGGCTTTAATCAACTTTGAAGCTAGTCGAAACGAAGAAAGACCAAAATGGACGAACTTGTTAAGTTGGATGATTCTTGGACCAAATCTGTCTTCTTGGTCCAAACTTCTCCACATGGTTTATTGTGTCATATTACATCAATCTATGCTTGAGATTTGGCTTTGATCAACTTTGAAGCTAGTAGAAACGAAGAAAGACCAAAATGGACGAACTTGGTTAAGTTGGATGATTCTTGGACCAAATCTCTCTTCGTTGGTCTCAAACTTCTCCACATGGTTTATTGTGTCATATTACATCAATCCATACTTGTCATTTGGCTTTAATCAACTTTGAAGCTTGTCGAAACGAAGAAAGACCAAAATGGACGAACTTGGTTAAGTTGGATGATTCTTGGACCAAATCTGTCTTCTTGGTCTCAAACTTCTCCACATGGTTTATTGTGTCATATTACATCAATCTATGCTTGAGATTTGGCTTCGATCAACTTTGAAGCTAGTCGAAACGAAGAAAGACCAAAATGGACGAACTTGGTTAAGTTGGATGATTCTGGACCAAATCTCTCTTCGTTGGTCTCAAACTTCTCCACATGGTTTATTGTGTCATATTACATCAATCCATACTTGTCATTTGGCTTTAATCAACTTTGAAGCTAGTCGAAACGAAGAAAGACCAAAATGGACGAACTTGGTTAAGTTGGATGACTTATGGACCAAATCTGTCTCTTCTTTGGTCTCAAACTTCTCCACATGGTTTATTGTGTCATATTACATCAATCCATACTTGTCATTTGGCTTCGATCAACTTTGAAGCTAGTCGAAACGAAGAAAGACCAAAATGGACGAACTTGGTTAAGTTGGATGACTTCTGGACCAAATCTCTCTCTTTGGTCTCAAACTTCTCCACATGGTTTATTGTGTCATATTACATCAATCTATGCTTGAGATTTGGCTTCGATCAACTTTGAAGCTCCAAACGAAGAAAGACCAAAATGGACGAACTTGGTTAAGTTGGATGATTCTTGGACCAAATCTCTCTTCGTTGTCCAAACTTCTCCACATGGTTTATTGTGTCTTATTACATCAATCTATGCTTGAGATTTGGCTTCGATCAACTTTGAAGCTAGTCGAAACGAAGAAAGACCAAAATGGACGAACTTGGTTAAGTTGGATGATTCTTGGACCAAATCTCTCTTGTTGGTCTCAAACTTCTCCACATGGTTTATTGTGTCATATTACATCAATCCATACTTGTCATTTGGCTTTAATCAACTTTGAAGCTAGTCGAAACGAAGAAAGACCAAAATGGACGAACTTGGTTAAGTTGGATGATTCTTGGACCAAATCTCTCTTCGTTGGTCTCAAACTTCTCCACATGGTTTATGTGTCATATTACATCAATCTATGCTTGATTTGGCTTCGATCAACTTTGAAGCTAGTCGAAACGAAGAAAGACCAAAATGGACGAACTTGGTTAAGTTGGATGATTCTTGGACCAAATCTCTCTTCGTTGTCTCAAACTTCTCCACATGGTTTATTGTGTCATATTACATCAATCTATGCTTGAATTTGGCTTCGATCAACTTTGAAGCTAGTCGAAACGAAGAAAGACCAAAATGGACGAACTTGGTTAAGTTGGATGATTCTTGGACCAAATCTGTCTTCGTTGGTCTCAAACTTCTCCACATGGTTTATTGTGTCATATTACATCAATCCATGCTTGTCATTTGGCTTCGATCAACTTTGAAGCTGTCGAAACGAAGAAAGACCAAAATGGACGAACTTGGTTAAGTTGGATGATTCTTGGACCAAATCTCTCTTCTTGGTCTCAAACTTCTCCACATGGTTTATTGTGTCATATTACATCAATCTATGCTTGAGATTTGGCTTCGATCAACTTTGAAGCTAGTCGAAACGAAGAAAGACCAAAATGGACGAACTTGGTGAAGTTGGATGATTCTTGGACCAAATCTCTCTTCGTTGGTCTCAAACTTCTCCACATGGTTATTGTGTCATATTACATCAATCTATGCTTGAGATTTGGCTTCGATCAACTTTGAAGCTAGTCGAAACGAAGAAAGACCAAAATGGACGAACTTGGTTAAGTTGGATGATTCTTGGACCAAATCTCTCTTCGTTGATCCCAAACTTCTCCACATGGTTTATTGTGTCATATTACATCAATCTATGCTTGAGATTTGGCTTCGATCAACTTTGAAGCTAGTAGAAACGAAGAAAGACCAAAATGGACGAACTTGGTTAAGTTGGATGATTCTTGGACAAAATCTCTCTTCGTTGGTCCCAAACTTCTCCACATGGTTTATTGTGTCATATTACATCAATCCATATTTGTCATTTGGCTTTAATCAACTTTGAAGCTAGTCGAAACGAAGAAAGACCAAAATGGACGAACTTGGTTAAGTTGGATTTCTTTGGACCAAATGTCTCTTCGTTTGGTCTCAAACTACTCCACATGGTTTATTGTGTCATTTTACATCAATCTATGCTTGAGATTTGGCTTCGATCAACTTTGAAGCTAGTCGAAACGAAGAAAGACCAAAATGGACGAACTTGGTTAAGTGGATGATTCTTGGACCAAATCTCTCCTTCGTTGACCCAAACTTCTCCACATGGTTTATTGTGTCATATTACATCAATCTATGCTTGAGATTTGGCTTCGATCAACTTTGAAGCTAGTCGAAATGAAGAAAGACCAAAATGGACGAACTTGGTTAATTGGATGATTCTTGGACCAAATCTCTCTTCGTTGGTCTCAAACTTCTCCACATGGTTTATTGTGTCATATTACATCAATCCATACTTGTCATTTGGCTTTAATCAACATTGAAGCTTGTCGAAACGAAGAAAGACCAAAATGGACGAACTTGGTTAAGTTGGATGATTCTTGGACCAAATCTCTCTTCTTGGTCTCAAACTTCTCCACATGGTTTATTGTGATTATTACATCAATCCATACTTGTCAATTGGCTTCGAATCAACTTTGAAGCTAGTCGAAACGAAGAAAGACCAAATGGACGAACTTGGTTAAGTTGGAATGATTCTTGGACCAAATCTCTCTTCGTTGGTCCCAAACTTCTCCACATGGTTTATTGTGTCATATTACATCAATCTATGCTTGAGATTTGGCTTCGATCAACTTTGAAGCTAGTCGAAACGAAGAAAGACCAAAATGGACGAACTTGGTTGAAGTGGGATGATTCTTGGACCAAATCTGTCTTCGTTGGTCCAAACTTCTCCACATGGTTTATTGTGTCATATTACATCAATCTATGCTTGAGATTTGGCTTCGATCAACTTTGAAGCTAGTCGAAACGAAGAAAGACCAAAATGGACGAACTTGGTTAAGTTGGATGATTCTTGGACCAAATCTCTCTTCGTTGGTCCCAAACTTCTCCACATGGTTTATTGTGTCTTATTACATCAATCTATGCTTGAGATTTGGCTTTGATCAACTTTGAAGCTAGTCGAAACGAAGAAAGACCAAAATGGACGAACTTGGTGAAGTTGGATGATTCTTGGACCAAATCTTCTTCGTTGGTCTCAAACTTCTCCACATGGTTTATTGTGTCATATTACATCAATCCATACTTGTCATTTGGCTTTAATCAACATTGAAGCTTGTCGAAACGAAGAAAGACCAAAATGGACGAACTTGGTAAGTTGGATGACTCTTGGACCAAATCTATCTTCTTGGTCTCAAACTTCTCCACATGGTTTATTGTGATCATATTACATCAATCTATGCTTGTCATTTGGCTTTAATCAACTTTGAAGCTAGTCGAAACGAAGAAAGACCAAAATGGACGAACTTGGTTAAGTTGAATGATTCTTGGACCAATCTCCCTTCGTTGTCCCAAACTTCTCCACATGGTTTATTGTGTCATATTACATCAATCTATGCTTGACATTTGGCTTCGATCAACTTTGAAGCTAGTCGAAACGAAGAAAGACCAAAATGGACGAACTTGGTTAAGTGGATGATTCTTGGACCAAATCTCTCTTCGTTGGTCTCAAACTTCTCCACATGGTTTATTGTGTCATATTACATCAATCATGCTTGTCATTTGGCTTTAATCAACTTTGAAGCTAGTCGAAACGAAGAAAGACCAAAATGGACGAACTTGGTTAAGTTGGATGATTCTTGACCAAATCTCTCTTCGTTGGTCCCAAACTTCTCCACATGGTTTATTGTGTCATATTATATCAATCTATGCTTGAGATTTGGCTTCGATCAACTTTGAAGCTGTCGAAACGAAGAAAGACCAAAATGGACGAACTTGGTTAAGTTGGATGATTCTTGGACCAAATCTTCTTCTTGGTCTCAAACTTCTCCACATGGTTTTTATTGTGTCATATTATATCAATCTATGCTTGAGATTTGGCTTCGATCAACTTTGAAGCTAGTAGAAACGAAGAAAGACCAAAATGGACGAACTTGGTTAATTGGATGATTCTTGGACCAAATCTCTCTTTCGTTGGTCCCAAACTTCTCCACATGGTTTATTGTGTCAAATTACATCAATCTATGCTTGACATTGGCTTTCGATCAACTTTGAAGCTATTCGAAACGAAGAAAGACCAAAATGGACGAACTTGGTTAAGTTGGATGATTCTTGGACCAAATCTCTCTTCGTTGGTCCCAAACTTCTCCACATGGTTTATTCTGTATATTACATCAATCCATACTTGTCATTTGGCTTTAATCAACTTTGAAGCTAGTCGAAACGAAGAAAGACCAAAATGGACGAACTTGGTTAAGTTGGATGACTTAGGACCAAATCTCTCTTCTTTGGTCTCAAACTTCTCCACATGGTTTATTGTGTCATATTACATCAATCTATGCTTGAGATTTGGCTTCGATCAACTTTGAAGCTAGTCGAAACGAAGAAAGACCAAAATGGACGAACTTGGTTAAGTTTGGATGATTCTTGGACCAAATCTCTCTTCGTTGGTCCCAAACTTCTCCACATGGTTTATTGTGTCATATTACATCAATCCATACTTGTCATTGGCTTTAATCAACATTGAAGCTAGTCAAAACGAAGAAAGACCAAAATGGACGACCTTGGTTAATTTGGACATGATTCTTGGACCAAATCTCTCTTCGTTGGTCTCAAACTTCTCCACATGGTTTATTGTGTCATATTACATCAATCTATGCTTGAGATTTGGGTTCGATCAACTTTGAAGCTAAGTCGAAACGAAGAAAGACCAAAATGGACGAACTTGGTTAAGTTGGATGATTTCTTGGACCAAATCTCTCTTCGTTGGTCCCAAACTTCTCCACATGGTTTATTCTGTCAATTACATCAATCTATGCTTGAGATTTGGCTTCGATCAACTTTGAAGCTAGTAGAAACGAAGAAAGACCAAAATGGACGAACTTGGTTAGTTGGATGATTCTTGGACCAAAATCTCCCTTCGTTG
>CM039435.1:17436947-17474988 GCA_022379115.2 Bauhinia variegata | reverse complement strand
ACGAACTTGGTCAACTTGGATGATTCTTGGACCAAATCTCTCTTTCGTTGGTCTCAAACTTCTCCACATGGTTTATTGTGTCATATTACATCAATCTATGCTAGACATTTGGCTTCGGTCAACTTTGAAGCTAGTCGAAACTAAGAAAGACCAAAATGGACGAACTTGGTAACTTGGATGATTCTTGGACCAAATCTCTCTTTGTTGGTCTCAAACTTCTCCACATGGTTTATTGTGTCATATTACATCAATCTATGCTGACATTTGGCTTCGGTTCACTTTGAAGCTTGTCGAAACTAAGAAAGACCAAAATGGACGAACTTGGTCCACTTGGATGATTCTTGGACCAAATCTCTCTTTGTTGGTCTCAAACTTCTCCACATGGTTTATTGTGTCATATTACATCAATCTATGCTAGACATTTGGCTTCGGTAAACTTTGAAGCTAGTCGAAACGAGAAAGACCAAAATGGACGAACTTGGTCCACTTGGATGATTCTTGGACCAAATCTCTGTTCGTTGGTCTCAAACTTCTCCACATGGTTTATTGTGTCATATTACATCAATCTATGCTAGACATTTGGCTTCGGTCACTTTGAAGCTTGTCGAAAACAAGAAAGACCAAAATGGACGAACTTGGTCAACTTGGATGATTCTTGGACCAAATCTCTCTTTGTTGGTCTCAAACTTCTCCACATGGTTTATTGTGTCATATTACATCAATCTATGCTAGACATTTGGCTTCGGTAAACTTTGAAGCTAGTCGAAACGAAGAAAGACCAAAATGGACGAACTTGGTCACTTGGATGATTCTTGGACCAAATCTCTCTTTGTTGGTCTCAAACTTCTCCACATGGTTTATTGTGTCATATTACATCAATCTATGCTTGACATTTGGCTTCGGTAAACTTTGAAGCTAGTCGAAACGAAGAAAGACCAAAATGGACGAACTTGGTCCACTTGGATGATTCTTGGACCAAATCTCTCTTTGTTGGTCTCAAACTTCTCCACATGGTTTATTGTGTCATATTACATCAATCTATGCTAGACATTTGGCTTCGGTCAACTTTGAAGCTAGTCGAAACGAAGAAAGACCAAAATGGACGAACTTGGTAACTTGGATGATTCTTGGACCAAATCTCTCTTCGTTGGTCTCAAACTTCTCCACATGGTTTATTGTTTCATTTTACATTTACATCAATATGCTAGACATTTGCTTCGTTCACTTTGAAGCTTGTCGAAACTAAGAAAGACCAAAATGGACGAACTTGGTCAACTTGGATGATTCTTGGACCAAATTCTCTTTGTTGGTCTCAAACTTCTCCACATGGTTTATTGTGTCATATTACATCAATCTATGCTTGACATTTGGCTTCGGTCACTTTGAAGCTTGTCGAAACTAAGAAAGACCAATGGACGAACTTGGTACTTGGATGATTCTTGGACCAAATCTCTCTTTGTTGGTCTCAAACTTCTCCACATGGTTTATTGTGTCATATTACATCAATCTATGCTTGACATTTGGCTTCGGTAAACTTTGAAGCTAGTCGAAACGAAGAAAGACCAAAATGGACGAACTTGGTCCACTTGGATGATTCTTGGACCAAATCTCTCTTCGTTGGTCTCAAACTTCTCACATGGTTTATTGTGTCATATTACATCAATCTATGCTAGACATTTGGCTTCGGTTCACTTTGAAACTTGTCGAAACTAAGAAAGACCAAAATGGACGAACTTGGTCCACTTGGATGATTCTTGGACCAAATCTCTCTTTGTTGGTCTCAAACTTCTCCACATGGTTTATTGTGTCATATTACATCAATCTATGCTTGACATTTGGCTTCGGTTCACTTTGAAGCTTGTCGAAACTAAGAAAGACCAAAATGGACGAACTTGGTCCACTTGGATGATTCTTGGACCAAATCTCTCTTTGTTGGTCTCAAACTTCTCCACATGGTTTATTGTGTCATATTACATCAATCTATGCTAGACATTTGGCTTCGGTAAACTTTGAAGCTAGTCGAAACGAAGAAAGACCAAAATGGACGAACTTGGTCAACTTGGATGATTCTTGGACCAAATCTCTCTTTGTTGGTCTCAAACTTCTCCACATGGTTTATTGTGTCATATTACATCAATCTATGCTTGACATTTGGCTTCGGTTCACTTTGAAGCTTGTCGAAACAAGAAAGACCAAAATGGACGAACTTGGTCCCTTGGATGATTCTTGGACCAAATCTCTCTTTGTTGGTCTCAAACTTCTCCACATGGTTTATTGTGTCATATTACATCAATCTATGCTAGACATTTGGCTTCGGTCAACTTTGAAGCTTGTCGAAACGAAGAAAGACCAAAATGGACGAACTTGGTCCACTTGGATGATTCTTGGACCAAATCTCTCTTCGTTGGTCTCAAACTTCTCCACATGGTTTATTGTGTCATATTACATCAATCTATGCTTGACATTTGGCTTCGGTTCACTTTGAAGCTAGTCGAAACGAAGAAAGACCAAAATGGACGAACTTGGTCCACTTGGATGATTCTTGGACCAAATCTCTCTTTGTTGGTCTCAAACTTCTCCACATGGTTTATTGTGTCATATTACATCAATCTATGCTTGACATTTGGCTTCGGTAACTTTGAAGCTAGTCGAAACGAAGAAAGACCAAAATGGACGAACTTGGTCCACTTGGATGATTCTTGGACCAAATCTCTCTTCGTTGGTCTCAAACTTCTCCACATGGTTTATTGTGTCATATTACATCAATCTATGCTTGACATTTGGCTTCGGAAACTTTGAAGCTAGTCGAAACGAAGAAAGACCAAAATGGACGAACTTGGTCCACTTGGATGATTCTTGGACCAAATCTCTCTTTGTTGGTCTCAAACTTCTCCACATGGTTTATTGTGTCATATTACATCAATCTATGCTAGACATTTGGCTTCGGTAAACTTTGAAGCTAGTCGAAACGAAGAAAGACCAAAATGGACGAACTTGGTCCACTTGGATGATTCTTGGACCAAATCTCTGTTCGTTGTCTCAAACTTCTCCACATGGTTTATTGTGTCATATTACATCAATCTATGCTAGACATTTGGCTTCGGTTCACTTTGAAGCTTGTCGAAACTAAGAAAGACCAAAATGGACGAACTTGGTCAACTTGGATGATTCTTGGACCAAATCTCTTTGTTGGTCTCAAACTTCTCCACATGGTTTATTGTGTCATATTACATCAATATATGCTTGACATTTGGCTTCGGTCACTTTGAAGCTTGTCGAAACTAAGAAAGACCAAAATGGACGAACTTGGTCACTTGGATGATTCTTGGACCAAATCTCTCTTTGTTGGTCTCAAACTTCTCCACATGGTTTATTGTGTCATATTACATCAATCTATGCTTGACATTTGGCTTCGGTCAACTTTGAAGCTAGTCGAAACGAAGAAAGACCAAAATGGACGAACTTGGTCCACTTGGATGATTCTTGGACCAAATCTCTCTTCGTTGGTCTCAAACTTCTCCACATGGTTTATTGTGTCATATTACATCAATCTATGCTAGACATTTGGCTTCGGTTCACTTTGAAGCTAGTCGAAATAAGAAAGACCAAAATGGACGAACTTGGTCAATTGGATGATTCTTGGACCAAATCTCTCTTCGTTGGTCTCAAACTTCTCCACATGGTTTATTGTGTCATATTACATCAATCTATGCTGACATTTGGCTTCGGTCAACTTTGAAGCTTGTCGAAACAAGAAAGACCAAAATGGACGAACTTGGTCCACTTGGATGATTCTTGGACCAAATCTCTTTGTTGGTCTCAAACTTCTCCCATGGTTTATTGTGTCATATTACATCAATATATGCTAGACATTTGGCTTCGGTTCACTTTGAAGCTTTCGAAACTAAGAAAGACCAAAATGGACGAACTTGGTCCACTTGGATGATTCTTGGACCAAATCTCTCTTGTTGGTCTCAAACTTCTCCACATGGTTTATTGTGTCATATTACATCAATCTATGCTTGACATTTGGCTTCGGTAAACTTTGAAGCTAGTCGAAACGAAGAAAGACCAAAATGGACGAACTTGGTCAACTTGGATGATTCTTGGACCAAATCTCTCTTCGTTGGTCTCAAACTTCTCCCATGGTTTATTGTGTCATATTACATCAATATATGCTTGACATTTGGCTTCGGTTCACTTTGAAGCTTGTCGAAACTAAGAAAGACCAAAATGGACGAACTTGGTCCACTTGGATGATTCTTGGACCAAATCTCTCTTTGTTGGTCTCAAACTTCTCCACATGGTTTATTGTGTCATATTACATCAATCTATGCTTGACATTTGGCTTCGGTAAACTTTGAAGCTAGTCGAAACGAAGAAAGACCAAAATGGACGAACTTGGTCAACTTGGATGATTCTTGGACCAAATCTCTCTTCGTTGGTCTCAAACTTCTCCACATGGTTTATTGTGTCATATTACATCAATCTATGCTTGACATTTGGCTTCGGTAAACTTTGAAGCTTGTCGAAACGAAGAAAGACCAAAATGGACGAACTTGGTCAACTTGGATGATTCTTGGACCAAATCTCTCTTCGTTGGTCTCAAACTTCTCCCATGGTTTATTGTGTCATATTACATCAATCTATGCTTAGACATTTGGCTTCGGTTCACTTTGAAGCTTGTCGAAACTAAGAAAGACCAAAATGGACGAACTTGGTCCCTTGGATGATTCTTGGACCAAATCTCTCTTTGTTGGTCTCAAACTTCTCCACATGGTTTATTGTGTCATATTACATCAATCTATGCTAGACATTTGGCTTCGGTCAACTTTGAAGCTTGTCGAAACGAAGAAAGACCAAAATGGACGAACTTGGTCAATTGGATGATTCTTGGACCAAATCTTTGTTCGTTGGTCTCAAACTTCTCCACATGGTTTATTGTGTCATATTACATCAATCTATGCTTGACATTTGGCTTCGGTTCACTTTGAAGCTTGTCGAAACTAAGAAAGACCAAAATGGACGAACTTGGTCAACTTGGATGATTCTTGGACCAAATCTCTCTTGTTGGTCTCAAACTTCTCCACATGGTTTATTGTGTCATATTACATCAATCTATGCTTGACATTTGGCTTCGGTCAACTTTGAAGCTAGTCGAAACGAAGAAAGACCAAAATGGACGAACTTGGTCAACTTGGATGATTCTTGGACCAAATCTCTCTTTGTTGGTCTCAAACTTCTCCCCATGGTTTATTGTGTCATATTACATCAATCTATGCTTGACATTTGGCTTCGGTTCACTTTGAAGCTTGTCGAAACGAAGAAAGACCAAAATGGACGAACTTGGTCCACTTGGATGATTCTTGGACCAAATCTCTCTTTGTTGGTCTCAAACTTCTCCACATGGTTTATTGTGTCATATTACATCAATCTATGCTTGACATTTGGCTTCGGTAAACTTTGAAGCTTGTCGAAACGAAGAAAGACCAAAATGGACGAACTTGGTCCACTTGGATGATTCTTGGACCAAATCTCTCTTCGTTGGTCTCAAACTTCTCACATGGTTTATTGTGTCATATTACATCAATCTATGCTAGACATTTGGCTTCGGTTCACTTTGAAGCTTGTCGAAACTAAGAAAGACCAAAATGGACGAACTTGGTCAACTTGGATGATTCTTGGACCAAATCTCTCTTTGTTGGTCTCAAACTTCTCCACATGGTTTATTGTGTCATATTACATCAATCTATGCTAGACATTTGGCTTCGGTAAACTTTGAAGCTAGTCGAAACGAAGAAAGACCAAAATGGACGAACTTGGTCAACTTGGATGATTCTTGGACCAAATCTCTCTTCGTTGGTCTCAAACTTCTCCACATGGTTTATTGTGTCATATTACATCAATCTATGCTTGACATTTGGCTTCGGTAACTTTGAAGCTTGTCGAAACGAAGAAAGACCAAAATGGACGAACTTGGTCAACTTGGATGATTCTTGGACCAAATCTCTTTTGTTGGTCTCAAACTTCTCCACATGGTTTATTGTGTCATATTACATCAATCTATGCTAGACATTTGGCTTCGGTCACTTTGAAGCTAGTCGAAACGAAGAAAGACCAAAATGGACGAACTTGGTACTTGGATGATTCTTGGACCAAATCTCTCTTGTTGGTCTCAAACTTCTCCACATGGTTTATTGTGTCATATTACATCATCTATGCTTGACATTTGGCTTCGGTAACTTTGAAGCTAGTCGAAACGAAGAAAGACCAAAATGGACGAACTTGGTCAACTTGGATGATTCTTGGACCAAATCTCTCTTCGTTGGTCTCAAACTTCTCCACATGGTTTATTGTGTCATATTACATCAATCTATGCTTGACATTTGGCTTCGGTTCACTTTGAAATTGTCGAAATAAGAAAGACCAAAATGGACGAACTTGGTCCACTTGGATGATTCTTGGACCAAATCTCTCTTCGTTGGTCTCAAACTTCTCCACATGGTTTATTGTGATATTACATCAATCTATGCTAGACATTTGGCTTCGGTTCACTTTGAAGCTTGTCGAAACGAAGAAAGACCAAAATGGACGAACTTGTTCAACTTGGATGATTCTTGGACCAAATCTCTCTTCGTTGGTCTCAAACTTCTCCCATGGTTTATTGTGTCATATTACATCAATCTATGCTTGACATTTGGCTTCGGTTCACTTTGAACTTGTCGAAACTAAGAAAGAAAAAAAAAAAAAAAACGAAACTTGGTTGGATGATTTTTGGACAAAAACTCTCTTCTTTGTTCTCAAACTTCTCACCATGGTTTTTTTTGTGTCATATTACATAAATCATAAACATTTGGCTTTGGTCAAATTTGAAGCTAGTCGAAACGAAGAAAGACCAAAATGGACGAACTTGGTCAACTTGGATGATTCTTGGACCAAATCTCTCTTTGTTGGTCTCAAACTTCTCCACATGGTTTATTGTGTCATATTACATCAATCTATGCTTGACATTTGGCTTCGGTTACTTTGAAGCTTGTCGAAACTAAGAAAGACCAAAATGGACGAACTTGGTCCACTTGGATGATTCTTGGACCAAATCTCTCTTTGTTGGTCTCAAACTTCTCCACATGGTTTATTGTGTCATATTACATCAATCTATGCTTGACATTTGGCTTCGGTAAACTTTGAAGCTAGTCGAAACGAAGAAAGACCAAAATGGACGAACTTGGTCAACTTGGATGATTCTTGGACCAAATCTCTCTTCGTTGGTCTCAAACTTCTCCACATGGTTTATTGTGTCATATTACATCAATCTATGCTTGACATTTGGCTTCGTTCAACTTTGAAGCTTGTCGAAACTAAGAAAGACCAAAATGGACGAACTTGGTCACTTGGATGATTCTTGGACCAAATCTCTCTTTGTTGGTCTCAAACTTCTCCACATGGTTTATTGTGTCATATTACATCAATCTATGCTTGACATTTGGCTTCGGTTCACTTTGAAGCTTGTCGAAACAAGAAAGACCAAAATGGACGAACTTGGTCAACTTGGATGATTCTTGGACCAAATCTCTCTTTGTTGGTCTCAAACTTCTCACATGGTTTATTGTGTCATATTACATCAATCTATGCTAGACATTTGGCTTCGGTCAACTTTGAAGCTAGTCGAAAGAAGAAAGACCAAAATGGACGAACTTGGTCACTTGGATGATTCTTGGACCAAATCTCTCTTCGTTGGTCTCAAACTTCTCCACATGGTTTATTGTGTCATATTACATCAATCTATGCTAGACATTTGGCTTCGGTTCACTTTGAAGCTTGTCGAAACGAAGAAAGACCAAAATGGACGAACTTGGTCCACTTGGATGATTCTTGGACCAAATCTCTCTTTGTTGGTCTCAAACTTCTCCACATGGTTTATTGTGTCATATTACATCAATCTATGCTTGACATTTGGCTTCGGTCAACTTTGAAGCTAGTCGAAACGAAGAAAGACCAAAATGGACGAACTTGGTCAACTTGGATGATTCTTGGACCAAATCTCTCTTCGTTGGTCTCAAACTTCTCCACATGGTTTATTGTGTCATATTACATCAATCTATGCTAGACATTTGGCTTCGGTTCACTTTGAAGCTTGTCGAAACGAAGAAAGACCAAAATGGACGAACTTGGTCAATTGGATGATTCTTGGACCAAATCTCTCTTCGTTGGTCTCAAACTTCTCCACATGGTTTATTGTGTCATATTACATCAATCTATGCTAGACATTTGGCTTCGGTCACTTTGAAGCTTGTCGAAACGAAGAAAGACCAAAATGGACGAACTTGGTAACTTGGATGATTCTTGGACCAAATCTCTCTTTGTTGGTCTCAAACTTCTCCACATGGTTTATTGTGTCATATTACATCAATCTATGCTAGACATTTGGCTTCGGTTCACTTTGAAGCTTGTCGAAACAAGAAAGACCAAAATGGACGAACTTGGTCAACTTGGATGATTCTTGGACCAAATCTCTCTTCGTTGGTCTCAAACTTCTCCACATGGTTTATTGTGTCATATTACATCAATCTATGCTAGACATTTGGCTTCGGTTACTTTGAAGCTTGTCGAAACGAAGAAAGACCAAAATGGACGAACTTGGTCCACTTGGATGATTCTTGGACCAAATCTCTCTTCGTTGGTCTCAAACTTCTCCACATGGTTTATTGTGTCATATTACATCAATCTATGCTAGACATTTGGCTTCGGTTCACTTTGAAGCTTGTCGAAACGAAGAAAGACCAAAATGGACGAACTTGGTCAACTTGGATGATTCTTGGACCAAATCTCTCTTCGTTGGTCTCAAACTTCTCCACATGGTTTATTGTGTCATATTACATCAATCTATGCTGACATTTGGCTTCGGTTCACTTTGAAGCTTGTCGAAACGAAGAAAGACCAAAATGGACGAACTTGGTCAATTGGATGATTCTTGGACCAAATCTCTCTTTGTTGGTCTCAAACTTCTCCACATGGTTTATTGTGTCATATTACATCAATCTATGCTTGACATTTGGCTTCGGTTCACTTTGAAGCTTGTCGAAACGAAGAAAGACCAAAATGGACGAACTTGGTCCACTTGGATGATTCTTGGACCAAATCTCTCTTTGTTGGTCTCAAACTTCTCCACATGGTTTATTGTGTCATATTACATCAATCTATGCTTAGACATTTGGCTTCGGTAAACTTTGAAGCTTGTCGAAACGAAGAAAGACCAAAATGGACGAACTTGGTCAACTTGGATGATTCTTGGACCAAATCTCTCTTCGTTGGTCTCAAACTTCTCCACATGGTTTATTGTGTCATATTACATCAATCTATGCTTGACATTTGGCTTCGTTCAACTTTGAAATTGTCGAAACGAAGAAAGACCAAAATGGACGAACTTGGTAACTTGGATGATTCTTGGACCAAATCTCTCTTTGTTGGTCTCAAACTTCTCCACATGGTTTATTGTGTCATATTACATCAATCTATGCTAGACATTTGGCTTCGGTCAACTTTGAAGCTAGTCGAAACGAAGAAAGACCAAAATGGACGAACTTGGTCCACTTGGATGATTCTTGGACCAAATCTCTCTTCGTTGGTCTCAAACTTCTCCCATGGTTTATTGTGTCATATTACATCAATCTATGCTAGACATTTGGCTTCGGTTCACTTTGAAGCTTGTCGAAACTAAGAAAGACCAAAATGGACGAACTTGGTCCACTTGGATGATTCTTGGACCAAATCTCTCTTTGTTGGTCTCAAACTTCTCCACATGGTTTATTGTGTCATATTACATCAATCTATGCTAGACATTTGGCTTCGGTTCACTTTGAAGCTTGTCGAAACGAAGAAAGACCAAAATGGACGAACTTGGTCCACTTGGATGATTCTTGGACCAAATCTCTCTTGTTGGTCTCAAACTTCTCCACATGGTTTATTGTGTCATATTACATCAATCTATGCTGACATTTGGCTTCGGTTCACTTTGAAGCTAGTCGAAACGAAGAAAGACCAAAATGGACGAACTTGGTCCACTTGGATGATTCTTGGACCAAATCTCTCTTTGTTGGTCTCAAACTTCTCCACATGGTTTATTGTGTCATATTACATCAATCTATGCTAGACATTTGGCTTCGGTAAACTTTGAAGCTAGTCGAAACGAAGAAAGACCAAAATGGACGAACTTGGTCAACTTGGATGATTCTTGGACCAAATCTCTCTTCGTTGGTCTCAAACTTCTCCACATGGTTTATTGTGTCATATTACATCAATCTATGCTAGACATTTGGCTTCGGTTCACTTTGAAGCTTGTCGAAACGAAGAAAGACCAAAATGGACGAACTTGGTCCTTGGATGATTCTTGGACCAAATCTCTCTTCGTTGGTCTCAAACTTCTCCACATGGTTTATTGTGTCATATTACATCAATCTATGCTAGACATTTGGCTTCGTTCACTTTGAAGCTTGTCGAAACGAAGAAAGACCAAAATGGACGAACTTGGTCCACTTGGATGATTCTTGGACCAAATCTCTCTTGTTGGTCTCAAACTTCTCCACATGGTTTATTGTGTCATATTACATCAATCTATGCTAGACATTTGGCTTCGGTAAACTTTGAAGCTTGTCGAAACGAAGAAAGACCAAAATGGACGAACTTGGTCAACTTGGATGATTCTTGGACCAAATCTCTCTTCGTTGGTCTCAAACTTCTCCACATGGTTTATTGTGTCATATTACATCAATCTATGCTAGACATTTGGCTTCGGTTCACTTTGAAGCTTGTCGAAACAAGAAAGACCAAAATGGACGAACTTGGTCCACTTGGATGATTCTTGGACCAAATCTCTCTTTGTTGGTCTCAAACTTCTCCACATGGTTTATTGTGTCATATTACATCAATCTATGCTAGACATTTGGCTTCGGTCAACTTTGAAGCTTGTCGAAACGAAGAAAGACCAAAATGGACGAACTTGGTCAACTTGGATGATTCTTGGACCAAATCTCTCTTCGTTGGTCTCAAACTTCTCCACATGGTTTATTGTGTCATATTACATCAATCTATGCTTGACATTTGGCTTCGGTTCACTTTGAAGCTTGTCGAAACGAAGAAAGACCAAAATGGACGAACTTGGTCCACTTGGATGATTCTTGGACCAAATCTCTCTTTGTTGGTCTCAAACTTCTCCACATGGTTTATTGTGTCATATTACATCAATCTATGCTAGACATTTGGCTTCGGTAACTTTGAAGCTTGTCGAAACGAAGAAAGACCAAAATGGACGAACTTGGTCCTTGGATGATTCTTGGACCAAATCTCTCTTCGTTGGTCTCAAACTTCTCCACATGGTTTATTGTGTCATATTACATCAATCTATGCTAGACATTTGGCTTCGGTTCACTTTGAAGCTTGTCGAAACTAAGAAAGACCAAAATGGACGAACTTGGTCCACTTGGATGATTCTTGGACCAAATCTCTCTTGTTGGTCTCAAACTTCTCCACATGGTTTATTGTGTCATATTACATCAATCTATGCTTGACATTTGGCTTCGGTCAACTTTGAAGCTAGTCGAAACGAAGAAAGACCAAAATGGACGAACTTGGTCAACTTGGATGATTCTTGGACCAAATCTCTTTGTTGGTCTCAAACTTCTCCACATGGTTTATTGTGTCATATTACATCAATCTATGCTTGACATTTGGCTTCGGTTCACTTTGAAGCTTGTCGAAACGAAGAAAGACCAAAATGGACGAACTTGGTCCACTTGGATGATTCTTGGACCAAATCTCTCTTTGTTGGTCTCAAACTTCTCCACATGGTTTATTGTGTCATATTACATCAATCTATGCTAGACATTTGGCTTCGGTAACTTTGAAGCTTGTCGAAACGAAGAAAGACCAAAATGGACGAACTTGGTCAACTTGGATGATTCTTGGACCAAATCTCTCTTCGTTGGTCTCAAACTTCTCCACATGGTTTATTGTGTCATATTACATCAATCTATGCTTGACATTTGGCTTCGGTTCACTTTGAAATTGTCGAAACGAAGAAAGACCAAAATGGACGAACTTGGTCCACTTGGATGATTCTTGGACCAAATCTCTCTTCGTTGGTCTCAAACTTCTCCACATGGTTTATTGTGTCATATTACATCAATCTATGCTAGACATTTGGCTTCGGTCAACTTTGAAGCTTGTCGAAACGAAGAAAGACCAAAATGGACGAACTTGGTCCACTTGGATGATTCTTGGACCAAATCTCTCTTCGTTGGTCTCAAACTTCTCCACATGGTTTATTGTGTCATATTACATCAATCTATGCTAGACATTTGGCTTCGGTTCACTTTGAAGCTTGTCGAAACAAGAAAGACCAAAATGGACGAACTTGGTCAACTTGGATGATTCTTGGACCAAATCTCTCTTTGTTGGTCTCAAACTTCTCCACATGGTTTATTGTGTCATATTACATCAATCTATGCTTGACATTTGGCTTCGGTCAACTTTGAAGCTAGTCGAAACGAAGAAAGACCAAAATGGACGAACTTGGTCAACTTGGATGATTCTTGGACCAAATCTCTCTTCGTTGGTCTCAAACTTCTCCACATGGTTTATTGTGTCATATTACATCAATCTATGCTTGACATTTGGCTTCGGTCAACTTTGAAGCTTGTCGAAACGAAGAAAGACCAAAATGGACGAACTTGGTCAACTTGGATGATTCTTGGACCAAATCTCTCTTCGTTGGTCTCAAACTTCTCCCATGGTTTATTGTGTCATATTACATCAATCTATGCTAGACATTTGGCTTCGGTTCACTTTGAAACTTGTCGAAACGAAGAAAGACCAAAATGGACGAACTTGGTCCACTTGGATGATTCTTGGACCAAATCTCTCTTTGTTGGTCTCAAACTTCTCCACATGGTTTATTGTGTCATATTACATCAATCTATGCTAGACATTTGGCTTCGGTAAACTTTGAAGCTAGTCGAAACGAAGAAAGACCAAAATGGACGAACTTGGTCAACTTGGATGATTCTTGGACCAAATCTCTCTTCGTTGGTCTCAAACTTCTCCACATGGTTTATTGTGTCATATTACATCAATCTATGCTAGACATTTGGCTTCGGTCACTTTGAAGCTAGTCGAAACGAAGAAAGACCAAAATGGACGAACTTGGTCCACTTGGATGATTCTTGGACCAAATCTCTCTTTGTTGGTCTCAAACTTCTCCACATGGTTTATTGTGTCATATTACATCAATCTATGCTAGACATTTGGCTTCGGTCACTTTGAAGCTTGTCGAAACGAAGAAAGACCAAAATGGACGAACTTGGTCCACTTGGATGATTCTTGGACCAAATCTCTCTTTGTTGGTCTCAAACTTCTCCACATGGTTTATTGTGTCATATTACATCAATCTATGCTAGACATTTGGCTTCGGTCAACTTTGAAGCTAGTCGAAACGAAGAAAGACCAAAATGGACGAACTTGGTCCACTTGGATGATTCTTGGACCAAATCTCTCTTCGTTGGTCTCAAACTTCTCCACATGGTTTATTGTGTCATATTACATCAATCTATGCTAGACATTTGGCTTCGGTTAACTTTGAAGCTTGTCGAAACGAAGAAAGACCAAAATGGACGAACTTGGTCAACTTGGATGATTCTTGGACCAAATCTCTCTTCGTTGGTCTCAAACTTCTCCACATGGTTTATTGTGTCATATTACATCAATCTATGCTAGACATTTGGCTTCGGTTCACTTTGAACTTGTCGAAACTAAGAAAGACCAAAATGGACGAACTTGGTCCACTTGGATGATTCTTGGACCAAATCTCTCTTTGTTGGTCTCAAACTTCTCCACATGGTTTATTGTGTCATATTACATCAATCTATGCTAGACATTTGGCTTCGGTCACTTTGAAGCTAGTCGAAACGAAGAAAGACCAAAATGGACGAACTTGGTCACTTGGATGATTCTTGGACCAAATCTCTCTTCGTTGGTCTCAAACTTCTCCACATGGTTTATTGTGTCATATTACATCAATATATGCTAGACATTTGGCTTCGGTTCACTTTGAAGCTTGTCGAAACTAAGAAAGACCAAAATGGACGAACTTGGTCCACTTGGATGATTCTTGGACCAAATCTCTCTTTGTTGGTCTCAAACTTCTCCACATGGTTTATTGTGTCATATTACATCAATCTATGCTAGACATTTGGCTTCGGTAAACTTTGAAGCTAGTCGAAACGAAGAAAGACCAAAATGGACGAACTTGGTCAACTTGGATGATTCTTGGACCAAATCTCTCTTTGTTGGTCTCAAACTTCTCCACATGGTTTATTGTGTCATATTACATCAATCTATGCTAGACATTTAGCTTCGGTTCACTTTGAAACTTGTCGAAACTAAGAAAGACCAAAATGGACGAACTTGGTCCACTTGGATGATTCTTGGACCAAATCTCTCTTTGTTGGTCTCAAACTTCTCCACATGTTTATTGTGTCATATTACATCAATCTATGCTAGACATTTGGCTTCGGTCAACTTTGAAGCTAGTCGAAACGAAGAAAGACCAAAATGGACGAACTTGGTCCACTTGGATGATTCTTGGACCAAATCTCTCTTTGTTGGTCTCAAACTTCTCCACATGGTTTATTGTGTCATATTACATCAATCTATGCTAGACATTTGGCTTCGGTAACTTTGAAGCTTGTCGAAACGAAGAAAGACCAAAATGGACGAACTTGGTCCACTTGGATGATTCTTGGACCAAATCTCTCTTCGTTGGTCTCAAACTTCTCCACATGGTTTATTGTGTCATATTACATCAATCTATGCTAGACATTTGGCTTCGGTTCACTTTGAAACTTGTCGAAACGAAGAAAGACCAAAATGGACGAACTTGGTCCACTTGGATGATTCTTGGACCAAATCTCTCTTTGTTGGTCTCAAACTTCTCCACATGGTTTATTGTGTCATATTACATCAATCTATGCTAGACATTTGGCTTCGGTAAACTTTGAAGCTAGTCGAAACGAAGAAAGACCAAAATGGACGAACTTGGTCAACTTGGATGATTCTTGGACCAAATCTCTCTTTGTTGGTCTCAAACTTCTCCCCATGGTTTATTGTGTCATATTACATCAATCTATGCTAGACATTTAGCTTCGTTCACTTTGAAACTTGTCGAAACTAAGAAAGACCAAAATGGACGAACTTGGTCCACTTGGATGATTCTTGGACCAAATCTCTCTTTGTTGGTCTCAAACTTCTCCACATGGTTTATTGTGTCATATTACATCAATCTATGCTAGACATTTGGCTTCGGTAACTTTGAAGCTAGTCGAAACGAAGAAAGACCAAAATGGACGAACTTGGTCCACTTGGATGATTCTTGGACCAAATCTCTCTTGTTGGTCTCAAACTTCTCCACATGGTTTATTGTGTCATATTACATCAATCTATGCTAGACATTTGGCTTCGGTCAACTTTGAAGCTTGTCGAAACGAAGAAAGACCAAAATGGACGAACTTGGTCAACTTGGATGATTCTTGGACCAAATCTCTCTTCGTTGGTCTCAAACTTCTCCACATGGTTTATTGTGTCATATTACATCAATCTATGCTAGACATTTGGCTTCGGTTCACTTTGAAACTTGTCGAAACTAAGAAAGACCAAAATGGACGAACTTGGTCCACTTGGATGATTCTTGGACCAAATCTCTCTTTGTTGGTCTCAAACTTCTCCACATGGTTTATTGTGTCATATTACATCAATCTATGCTAGACATTTGGCTTCGGTAACTTTGAAGCTAGTCGAAACGAAGAAAGACCAAAATGGACGAACTTGGTCCACTTGGATGATTCTTGGACCAAATCTCTCTTTGTTGGTCTCAAACTTCTCCACATGGTTTATTGTGTCATATTACATCAATCTATGCTAGACATTTGGCTTCGGTCAACTTTGAAGCTTGTCGAAACGAAGAAAGACCAAAATGGACGAACTTGGTCAACTTGGATGATTCTTGGACCAAATCTCTCTTCGTTGGTCTCAAACTTCTCCCATGGTTTATTGTGTCATATTACATCAATCTATGCTAGACATTTGGCTTCGGTTCACTTTGAAGCTTGTCGAAACTAAGAAAGACCAAAATGGACGAACTTGGTCCACTTGGATGATTCTTGGACCAAATCTCTCTTTGTTGGTCTCAAACTTCTCCACATGGTTTATTGTGTCATATTACATCAATCTATGCTAGACATTTGGCTTCGGTAACTTTGAAGCTAGTCGAAACGAAGAAAGACCAAAATGGACGAACTTGGTCCACTTGGATGATTCTTGGACCAAATCTCTCTTTGTTGGTCTCAAACTTCTCCACATGGTTTATTGTGTCATATTACATCAATCTATGCTAGACATTTGGCTTCGGTTCACTTTGAAGCTTGTCGAAACGAAGAAAGACCAAAATGGACGAACTTGGTCCACTTGGATGATTCTTGGACCAAATCTCTCTTTGTTGGTCTCAAACTTCTCCACATGGTTTATTGTGTCATATTACATCAATCTATGCTAGACATTTGGCTTCGGTCAACTTTGAAGCTAGTCGAAACGAAGAAAGACCAAAATGGACGAACTTGGTCAACTTGGATGATTCTTGGACCAAATCTCTCTTCGTTGGTCTCAAACTTCTCCACATGGTTTATTGTGTCATATTACATCAATCTATGCTAGACATTTGGCTTCGGTTCACTTTGAAGCTTGTCGAAACTAAGAAAGACCAAAATGGACGAACTTGGTCCACTTGGATGATTCTTGGACCAAATCTCTCTTTGTTGGTCTCAAACTTCTCCACATGGTTTATTGTGTCATATTACATCAATCTATGCTAGACATTTGGCTTCGGTAAACTTTGAAGCTAGTCGAAACGAAGAAAGACCAAAATGGACGAACTTGGTCCACTTGGATGATTCTTGGACCAAATCTCTCTTTGTTGGTCTCAAACTTCTCCACATGGTTTATTGTGTCATATTACATCAATCTATGCTAGACATTTAGCTTCGGTTCACTTTGAAACTTGTCGAAACTAAGAAAGACCAAAATGGACGAACTTGGTCCACTTGGATGATTCTTGGACCAAATCTCTCTTTGTTGGTCTCAAACTTCTCCACATGGTTTATTGTGTCATATTACATCAATCTATGCTAGACATTTGGCTTCGGTAAACTTTGAAGCTAGTCGAAACGAAGAAAGACCAAAATGGACGAACTTGGTCCACTTGGATGATTCTTGGACCAAATCTCTCTTTGTTGGTCTCAAACTTCTCCACATGGTTTATTGTGTCATATTACATCAATCTATGCTAGACATTTGGCTTCGGTTCACTTTGAAGCTAGTCGAAACGAAGAAAGACCAAAATGGACGAACTTGGTCCACTTGGATGATTCTTGGACCAAATCTCTCTTGTTGGTCTCAAACTTCTCCACATGGTTTATTGTGTCATATTACATCAATCTATGCTAGACATTTGGCTTCGGTCAACTTTGAAGCTAGTCGAAACGAAGAAAGACCAAAATGGACGAACTTGGTCAACTTGGATGATTCTTGGACCAAATCTCTCTTCGTTGGTCTCAAACTTCTCCACATGGTTTATTGTGTCATATTACATCAATCTATGCTAGACATTTGGCTTCGGTAAACTTTGAAGCTTGTCGAAACGAAGAAAGACCAAAATGGACGAACTTGGTCCACTTGGATGATTCTTGGACCAAATCTCTCTTCGTTGGTCTCAAACTTCTCCACATGGTTTATTGTGTCATATTACATCAATCTATGCTAGACATTTGGCTTCGGTTCACTTTGAAACTTGTCGAAACGAAGAAAGACCAAAATGGACGAACTTGGTCCACTTGGATGATTCTTGGACCAAATCTCTCTTGTTGGTCTCAAACTTCTCCACATGGTTTATTGTGTCATATTACATCAATCTATGCTAGACATTTGGCTTCGGTCAACTTTGAAGCTAGTCGAAACGAAGAAAGACCAAAATGGACGAACTTGGTCACTTGGATGATTCTTGGACCAAATCTCTCTTTGTTGGTCTCAAACTTCTCCACATGGTTTATTGTGTCATATTACATCAATCTATGCTAGACATTTGGCTTCGGTCAACTTTGAAGCTAGTCGAAACGAAGAAAGACCAAAATGGACGAACTTGGTCCACTTGGATGATTCTTGGACCAAATCTCTCTTTGTTGGTCTCAAACTTCTCCACATGGTTTATTGTGTCATATTACATCAATCTATGCTAGACATTTGGCTTCGGTAAACTTTGAAGCTTGTCGAAACGAAGAAAGACCAAAATGGACGAACTTGGTCCACTTGGATGATTCTTGGACCAAATCTCTCTTCGTTGGTCTCAAACTTCTCCACATGGTTTATTGTGTCATATTACATCAATCTATGCTAGACATTTGGCTTCGGTTCACTTTGAAGCTTGTCGAAACGAAGAAAGACCAAAATGGACGAACTTGGTCCACTTGGATGATTCTTGGACCAAATCTCTCTTTGTTGGTCTCAAACTTCTCCACATGGTTTATTGTGTCATATTACATCAATCTATGCTAGACATTTGGCTTCGGTCAACTTTGAAGCTAGTCGAAACGAAGAAAGACCAAAATGGACGAACTTGGTCAACTTGGATGATTCTTGGACCAAATCTCTCTTTGTTGGTCTCAAACTTCTCCACATGGTTTATTGTGTCATATTACATCAATCTATGCTAGACATTTGGCTTCGGTCAACTTTGAAGCTAGTCGAAACGAAGAAAGACCAAAATGGACGAACTTGGTCCACTTGGATGATTCTTGGACCAAATCTCTCTTTGTTGGTCTCAAACTTCTCCACATGGTTTATTGTGTCATATTACATCAATCTATGCTAGACATTTGGCTTCGGTCAACTTTGAAGCTTGTCGAAACGAAGAAAGACCAAAATGGACGAACTTGGTCAACTTGGATGATTCTTGGACCAAATCTCTCTTCGTTGGTCTCAAACTTCTCCACATGGTTTATTGTGTCATATTACATCAATCTATGCTAGACATTTGGCTTCGGTTCACTTTGAAGCTTGTCGAAACGAAGAAAGACCAAAATGGACGAACTTGGTCCACTTGGATGATTCTTGGACCAAATCTCTCTTTGTTGGTCTCAAACTTCTCCACATGGTTTATTGTGTCATATTACATCAATCTATGCTAGACATTTGGCTTCGGTCAACTTTGAAGCTAGTCGAAACGAAGAAAGACCAAAATGGACGAACTTGGTCCACTTGGATGATTCTTGGACCAAATCTCTCTTTGTTGGTCTCAAACTTCTCCACATGGTTTATTGTGTCATATTACATCAATCTATGCTAGACATTTGGCTTCGGTCAACTTTGAAGCTAGTCGAAACGAAGAAAGACCAAAATGGACGAACTTGGTCCACTTGGATGATTCTTGGACCAAATCTCTCTTTGTTGGTCTCAAACTTCTCCACATGGTTTATTGTGTCATATTACATCAATCTATGCTAGACATTTGGCTTCGGTCAACTTTGAAGCTAGTCGAAACGAAGAAAGACCAAAATGGACGAACTTGGTCCACTTGGATGATTCTTGGACCAAATCTCTCTTTGTTGGTCTCAAACTTCTCCACATGGTTTATTGTGTCATATTACATCAATCTATGCTAGACATTTGGCTTCGGTTCACTTTGAAGCTAGTCGAAACGAAGAAAGACCAAAATGGACGAACTTGGTCCACTTGGATGATTCTTGGACCAAATCTCTCTTTGTTGGTCTCAAACTTCTCCACATGGTTTATTGTGTCATATTACATCAATCTATGCTAGACATTTGGCTTCGGTCAACTTTGAAGCTAGTCGAAACGAAGAAAGACCAAAATGGACGAACTTGGTCAACTTGGATGATTCTTGGACCAAATCTCTCTTCGTTGGTCTCAAACTTCTCCACATGGTTTATTGTGTCATATTACATCAATCTATGCTAGACATTTGGCTTCGGTTCACTTTGAAGCTTGTCGAAACGAAGAAAGACCAAAATGGACGAACTTGGTCCACTTGGATGATTCTTGGACCAAATCTCTCTTTGTTGGTCTCAAACTTCTCCACATGGTTTATTGTGTCATATTACATCAATCTATGCTAGACATTTGGCTTCGGTAACTTTGAAGCTGTCGAAACGAAGAAAGACCAAAATGGACGAACTTGGTCAACTTGGATGATTCTTGGACCAAATCTCTCTTTGTTGGTCTCAAACTTCTCCACATGGTTTATTGTGTCATATTACATCAATCTATGCTAGACATTTGGCTTCGGTTCACTTTGAAGCTTGTCGAAACGAAGAAAGACCAAAATGGACGAACTTGGTCCACTTGGATGATTCTTGGACCAAATCTCTCTTGTTGGTCTCAAACTTCTCCACATGGTTTATTGTGTCATATTACATCAATCTATGCTAGACATTTGGCTTCGGTCAACTTTGAAGCTAGTCGAAACGAAGAAAGACCAAAATGGACGAACTTGGTCCACTTGGATGATTCTTGGACCAAATCTCTCTTTGTTGGTCTCAAACTTCTCCACATGGTTTATTGTGTCATATTACATCAATCTATGCTAGACATTTGGCTTCGGTCACTTTGAAGCTAGTCGAAACGAAGAAAGACCAAAATGGACGAACTTGGTCCACTTGGATGATTCTTGGACCAAATCTCTCTTTGTTGGTCTCAAACTTCTCCACATGGTTTATTGTGTCATATTACATCAATCTATGCTAGACATTTGGCTTCGGTCACTTTGAAGCTAGTCGAAACGAAGAAAGACCAAAATGGACGAACTTGGTCCACTTGGATGATTCTTGGACCAAATCTCTCTTCGTTGGTCTCAAACTTCTCCACATGGTTTATTGTGTCATATTACATCAATCTATGCTAGACATTTGGCTTCGGTTCACTTTGAAACTTGTCGAAACTAAGAAAGACCAAAATGGACGAACTTGGTCCACTTGGATGATTCTTGGACCAAATCTCTCTTGTTGGTCTCAAACTTCTCCACATGGTTTATTGTGTCATATTACATCAATCTATGCTAGACATTTGGCTTCGGTAAACTTTGAAGCTAGTCGAAACGAAGAAAGACCAAAATGGACGAACTTGGTCCACTTGGATGATTCTTGGACCAAATCTCTCTTCGTTGGTCTCAAACTTCTCCACATGGTTTATTGTGTCATATTACATCAATCTATGCTAGACATTTGGCTTCGGTTCACTTTGAAACTAGTCGAAACGAAGAAAGACCAAAATGGACGAACTTGGTCCACTTGGATGATTCTTGGACCAAATCTCTCTTTGTTGGTCTCAAACTTCTCCACATGGTTTATTGTGTCATATTACATCAATCTATGCTAGACATTTGGCTTCGGTCAACTTTGAAGCTAGTCGAAACGAAGAAAGACCAAAATGGACGAACTTGGTCCACTTGGATGATTCTTGGACCAAATCTCTCTTTGTTGGTCTCAAACTTCTCCACATGGTTTATTGTGTCATATTACATCAATCTATGCTAGACATTTGGCTTCGGTTCACTTTGAAGCTAGTCGAAACGAAGAAAGACCAAAATGGACGAACTTGGTCCACTTGGATGATTCTTGGACCAAATCTCTCTTTGTTGGTCTCAAACTTCTCCACATGGTTTATTGTGTCATATTACATCAATCTATGCTAGACATTTGGCTTCGGTCAACTTTGAAGCTAGTCGAAACGAAGAAAGACCAAAATGGACGAACTTGGTCCACTTGGATGATTCTTGGACCAAATCTCTCTTTGTTGGTCTCAAACTTCTCCACATGGTTTATTGTGTCATATTACATCAATCTATGCTAGACATTTGGCTTCGGTAAACTTTGAAGCTTGTCGAAACGAAGAAAGACCAAAATGGACGAACTTGGTCAACTTGGATGATTCTTGGACCAAATCTCTCTTCGTTGGTCTCAAACTTCTCCACATGGTTTATTGTGTCATATTACATCAATCTATGCTAGACATTTGGCTTCGGTTCACTTTGAAGCTTGTCGAAACGAAGAAAGACCAAAATGGACGAACTTGGTCCACTTGGATGATTCTTGGACCAAATCTCTCTTTGTTGGTCTCAAACTTCTCCACATGGTTTATTGTGTCATATTACATCAATCTATGCTAGACATTTGGCTTCGGTCAACTTTGAAGCTAGTCGAAACGAAGAAAGACCAAAATGGACGAACTTGGTCCACTTGGATGATTCTTGGACCAAATCTCTCTTTGTTGGTCTCAAACTTCTCCACATGGTTTATTGTGTCATATTACATCAATCTATGCTAGACATTTGGCTTCGGTCAACTTTGAAGCTAGTCGAAACGAAGAAAGACCAAAATGGACGAACTTGGTCCACTTGGATGATTCTTGGACCAAATCTCTCTTTGTTGGTCTCAAACTTCTCCACATGGTTTATTGTGTCATATTACATCAATCTATGCTAGACATTTGGCTTCGGTAAACTTTGAAGCTTGTCGAAACGAAGAAAGACCAAAATGGACGAACTTGGTCCACTTGGATGATTCTTGGACCAAATCTCTCTTTGTTGGTCTCAAACTTCTCCACATGGTTTATTGTGTCATATTACATCAATCTATGCTAGACATTTGGCTTCGGTTCACTTTGAAGCTTGTCGAAACGAAGAAAGACCAAAATGGACGAACTTGGTCCACTTGGATGATTCTTGGACCAAATCTCTCTTTGTTGGTCTCAAACTTCTCCACATGGTTTATTGTGTCATATTACATCAATCTATGCTAGACATTTGGCTTCGGTCACTTTGAAGCTAGTCGAAACGAAGAAAGACCAAAATGGACGAACTTGGTCCACTTGGATGATTCTTGGACCAAATCTCTCTTTGTTGGTCTCAAACTTCTCCACATGGTTTATTGTGTCATATTACATCAATCTATGCTAGACATTTGGCTTCGGTTCACTTTGAAGCTAGTCGAAACGAAGAAAGACCAAAATGGACGAACTTGGTCCACTTGGATGATTCTTGGACCAAATCTCTCTTTGTTGGTCTCAAACTTCTCCACATGGTTTATTGTGTCATATTACATCAATCTATGCTAGACATTTGGCTTCGGTAACTTTGAAGCTAGTCGAAACGAAGAAAGACCAAAATGGACGAACTTGGTCAACTTGGATGATTCTTGGACCAAATCTCTCTTTGTTGGTCTCAAACTTCTCCACATGGTTTATTGTGTCATATTACATCAATCTATGCTAGACATTTGGCTTCGGTAACTTTGAAGCTAGTCGAAACGAAGAAAGACCAAAATGGACGAACTTGGTCCACTTGGATGATTCTTGGACCAAATCTCTCTTTGTTGGTCTCAAACTTCTCCACATGGTTTATTGTGTCATATTACATCAATCTATGCTAGACATTTGGCTTCGGTTCACTTTGAAGCTTGTCGAAACGAAGAAAGACCAAAATGGACGAACTTGGTCCACTTGGATGATTCTTGGACCAAATCTCTCTTTGTTGGTCTCAAACTTCTCCACATGGTTTATTGTGTCATATTACATCAATCTATGCTAGACATTTGGCTTCGGTCAACTTTGAAGCTTGTCGAAACGAAGAAAGACCAAAATGGACGAACTTGGTCCACTTGGATGATTCTTGGACCAAATCTCTCTTTGTTGGTCTCAAACTTCTCCACATGGTTTATTGTGTCATATTACATCAATCTATGCTAGACATTTGGCTTCGGTAACTTTGAAGCTAGTCGAAACGAAGAAAGACCAAAATGGACGAACTTGGTCCACTTGGATGATTCTTGGACCAAATCTCTCTTCGTTGGTCTCAAACTTCTCCACATGGTTTATTGTGTCATATTACATCAATCTATGCTAGACATTTGGCTTCGGTTCACTTTGAAGCTTGTCGAAACGAAGAAAGACCAAAATGGACGAACTTGGTCCACTTGGATGATTCTTGGACCAAATCTCTCTTTGTTGGTCTCAAACTTCTCCACATGGTTTATTGTGTCATATTACATCAATCTATGCTAGACATTTGGCTTCGGTCAACTTTGAAGCTAGTCGAAACGAAGAAAGACCAAAATGGACGAACTTGGTCACTTGGATGATTCTTGGACCAAATCTCTCTTTGTTGGTCTCAAACTTCTCCACATGGTTTATTGTGTCATATTACATCAATCTATGCTAGACATTTGGCTTCGGTCAACTTTGAAGCTAGTCGAAACGAAGAAAGACCAAAATGGACGAACTTGGTCCACTTGGATGATTCTTGGACCAAATCTCTCTTGTTGGTCTCAAACTTCTCCACATGGTTTATTGTGTCATATTACATCAATCTATGCTAGACATTTGGCTTCGGTTCACTTTGAAGCTTGTCGAAACGAAGAAAGACCAAAATGGACGAACTTGGTCCACTTGGATGATTCTTGGACCAAATCTCTCTTTGTTGGTCTCAAACTTCTCCACATGGTTTATTGTGTCATATTACATCAATCTATGCTAGACATTTGGCTTCGGTAAACTTTGAAGCTAGTCGAAACGAAGAAAGACCAAAATGGACGAACTTGGTCCACTTGGATGATTCTTGGACCAAATCTCTCTTGTTGGTCTCAAACTTCTCCACATGGTTTATTGTGTCATATTACATCAATCTATGCTAGACATTTGGCTTCGGTTCACTTTGAAGCTTGTCGAAACGAAGAAAGACCAAAATGGACGAACTTGGTCCACTTGGATGATTCTTGGACCAAATCTCTCTTCGTTGGTCTCAAACTTCTCCCATGGTTTATTGTGTCATATTACATCAATCTATGCTAGACATTTGGCTTCGGTTCACTTTGAAGCTAGTCGAAACGAAGAAAGACCAAAATGGACGAACTTGGTCCACTTGGATGATTCTTGGACCAAATCTCTCTTTGTTGGTCTCAAACTTCTCCACATGGTTTATTGTGTCATATTACATCAATCTATGCTAGACATTTGGCTTCGGTCAACTTTGAAGCTAGTCGAAACGAAGAAAGACCAAAATGGACGAACTTGGTCCACTTGGATGATTCTTGGACCAAATCTCTCTTTGTTGGTCTCAAACTTCTCCACATGGTTTATTGTGTCATATTACATCAATCTATGCTAGACATTTGGCTTCGGTAACTTTGAAGCTTGTCGAAACGAAGAAAGACCAAAATGGACGAACTTGGTCAACTTGGATGATTCTTGGACCAAATCTCTCTTCGTTGGTCTCAAACTTCTCCACATGGTTTATTGTGTCATATTACATCAATCTATGCTAGACATTTGGCTTCGGTTCACTTTGAAGCTTGTCGAAACGAAGAAAGACCAAAATGGACGAACTTGGTCCACTTGGATGATTCTTGGACCAAATCTCTCTTTGTTGGTCTCAAACTTCTCCACATGGTTTATTGTGTCATATTACATCAATCTATGCTAGACATTTGGCTTCGGTCAACTTTGAAGCTAGTCGAAACGAAGAAAGACCAAAATGGACGAACTTGGTCCACTTGGATGATTCTTGGACCAAATCTCTTTGTTGGTCTCAAACTTCTCCACATGGTTTATTGTGTCATATTACATCAATCTATGCTAGACATTTGGCTTCGGTAACTTTGAAGCTAGTCGAAACGAAGAAAGACCAAAATGGACGAACTTGGTCCACTTGGATGATTCTTGGACCAAATCTCTCTTCGTTGGTCTCAAACTTCTCCACATGGTTTATTGTGTCATATTACATCAATCTATGCTAGACATTTGGCTTCGGTTCACTTTGAAGCTTGTCGAAACGAAGAAAGACCAAAATGGACGAACTTGGTCCACTTGGATGATTCTTGGACCAAATCTCTCTTTGTTGGTCTCAAACTTCTCCACATGGTTTATTGTGTCATATTACATCAATCTATGCTAGACATTTGGCTTCGTTAACTTTGAAGCTAGTCGAAACGAAGAAAGACCAAAATGGACGAACTTGGTCCACTTGGATGATTCTTGGACCAAATCTCTCTTCGTTGGTCTCAAACTTCTCCACATGGTTTATTGTGTCATATTACATCAATCTATGCTAGACATTTGGCTTCGGTTCACTTTGAAACTTGTCGAAACTAAGAAAGACCAAAATGGACGAACTTGGTCCACTTGGATGATTCTTGGACCAAATCTCTCTTTGTTGGTCTCAAACTTCTCCACATGGTTTATTGTGTCATATTACATCAATCTATGCTAGACATTTGGCTTCGGTTCACTTTGAAGCTAGTCGAAACGAAGAAAGACCAAAATGGACGAACTTGGTCCACTTGGATGATTCTTGGACCAAATCTCTCTTTGTTGGTCTCAAACTTCTCCACATGGTTTATTGTGTCATATTACATCAATCTATGCTAGACATTTGGCTTCGGTCAACTTTGAAGCTAGTCGAAACGAAGAAAGACCAAAATGGACGAACTTGGTCCACTTGGATGATTCTTGGACCAAATCTCTCTTTGTTGGTCTCAAACTTCTCCACATGGTTTATTGTGTCATATTACATCAATCTATGCTAGACATTTGGCTTCGGTAACTTTGAAGCTAGTCGAAACGAAGAAAGACCAAAATGGACGAACTTGGTCCACTTGGATGATTCTTGGACCAAATCTCTCTTCGTTGGTCTCAAACTTCTCCACATGGTTTATTGTGTCATATTACATCAATCTATGCTAGACATTTGGCTTCGGTTCACTTTGAAACTTGTCGAAACTAAGAAAGACCAAAATGGACGAACTTGGTCCACTTGGATGATTCTTGGACCAAATCTCTCTTTGTTGGTCTCAAACTTCTCCACATGGTTTATTGTGTCATATTACATCAATCTATGCTAGACATTTGGCTTCGGTTCACTTTGAAGCTAGTCGAAACGAAGAAAGACCAAAATGGACGAACTTGGTCCACTTGGATGATTCTTGGACCAAATCTCTTTGTTGGTCTCAAACTTCTCCACATGGTTTATTGTGTCATATTACATCAATCTATGCTAGACATTTGGCTTCGGTTCACTTTGAAGCTTGTCGAAACTAAGAAAGACCAAAATGGACGAACTTGGTCCACTTGGATGATTCTTGGACCAAATCTCTCTTTGTTGGTCTCAAACTTCTCCACATGGTTTATTGTGTCATATTACATCAATCTATGCTAGACATTTGGCTTCGGTTCACTTTGAAACTTGTCGAAACGAAGAAAGACCAAAATGGACGAACTTGGTCCACTTGGATGATTCTTGGACCAAATCTCTCTTTGTTGGTCTCAAACTTCTCCACATGGTTTATTGTGTCATATTACATCAATCTATGCTAGACATTTGGCTTCGGTCACTTTGAAGCTAGTCGAAACAAGAAAGACCAAAATGGACGAACTTGGTCCACTTGGATGATTCTTGGACCAAATCTCTCTTTGTTGGTCTCAAACTTCTCCACATGGTTTATTGTGTCATATTACATCAATCTATGCTAGACATTTGGCTTCGGTCAACTTTGAAGCTTGTCGAAACGAAGAAAGACCAAAATGGACGAACTTGGTCCACTTGGATGATTCTTGGACCAAATCTCTCTTTGTTGGTCTCAAACTTCTCCACATGGTTTATTGTGTCATATTACATCAATCTATGCTAGACATTTGGCTTCGGTAAACTTTGAAGCTAGTCGAAACGAAGAAAGACCAAAATGGACGAACTTGGTCCACTTGGATGATTCTTGGACCAAATCTCTCTTCGTTGGTCTCAAACTTCTCCACATGGTTTATTGTGTCATATTACATCAATCTATGCTAGACATTTGGCTTCGGTTCACTTTGAAGCTTGTCGAAACGAAGAAAGACCAAAATGGACGAACTTGGTCCACTTGGATGATTCTTGGACCAAATCTCTCTTTGTTGGTCTCAAACTTCTCCACATGGTTTATTGTGTCATATTACATCAATCTATGCTAGACATTTGGCTTCGGTCAACTTTGAAGCTAGTCGAAACAAAGAAAGACCAAAATGGACGAACTTGGTCCACTTGGATGATTCTTGGACCAAATCTCTCTTTGTTGGTCTCAAACTTCTCCACATGGTTTATTGTGTCATATTACATCAATCTATGCTAGACATTTGGCTTCGGTTCACTTTGAAGCTAGTCGAAACGAAGAAAGACCAAAATGGACGAACTTGGTCCACTTGGATGATTCTTGGACCAAATCTCTCTTTGTTGGTCTCAAACTTCTCCACATGGTTTATTGTGTCATATTACATCAATCTATGCTAGACATTTGGCTTCGGTAAACTTTGAAGCTAGTCGAAACGAAGAAAGACCAAAATGGACGAACTTGGTCCACTTGGATGATTCTTGGACCAAATCTCTCTTTGTTGGTCTCAAACTTCTCCACATGGTTTATTGTGTCATATTACATCAATCTATGCTAGACATTTGGCTTCGGTTCACTTTGAAACTTGTCGAAACGAAGAAAGACCAAAATGGACGAACTTGGTCCACTTGGATGATTCTTGGACCAAATCTCTCTTTGTTGGTCTCAAACTTCTCCACATGGTTTATTGTGTCATATTACATCAATCTATGCTAGACATTTGGCTTCGGTTCACTTTGAAGCTTGTCGAAACGAAGAAAGACCAAAATGGACGAACTTGGTCCACTTGGATGATTCTTGGACCAAATCTCTCTTTGTTGGTCTCAAACTTCTCCACATGGTTTATTGTGTCATATTACATCAATCTATGCTAGACATTTGGCTTCGGTTCACTTTGAAGCTTGTCGAAACGAAGAAAGACCAAAATGGACGAACTTGGTCCACTTGGATGATTCTTGGACCAAATCTCTCTTTGTTGGTCTCAAACTTCTCCACATGGTTTATTGTGTCATATTACATCAATCTATGCTAGACATTTGGCTTCGGTCAACTTTGAAGCTAGTCGAAACGAAGAAAGACCAAAATGGACGAACTTGGTCCACTTGGATGATTCTTGGACCAAATCTCTCTTTGTTGGTCTCAAACTTCTCCACATGGTTTATTGTGTCATATTACATCAATCTATGCTAGACATTTGGCTTCGGTTCACTTTGAAGCTTGTCGAAACTAAGAAAGACCAAAATGGACGAACTTGGTCCACTTGGATGATTCTTGGACCAAATCTCTCTTTGTTGGTCTCAAACTTCTCCACATGGTTTATTGTGTCATATTACATCAATCTATGCTAGACATTTGGCTTCGGTTCACTTTGAAGCTTGTCGAAACTAAGAAAGACCAAAATGGACGAACTTGGTCCACTTGGATGATTCTTGGACCAAATCTCTCTTTGTTGGTCTCAAACTTCTCCACATGGTTTATTGTGTCATATTACATCAATCTATGCTAGACATTTGGCTTCGGTTCACTTTGAAGCTAGTCGAAACGAAGAAAGACCAAAATGGACGAACTTGGTCCACTTGGATGATTCTTGGACCAAATCTCTCTTTGTTGGTCTCAAACTTCTCCACATGGTTTATTGTGTCATATTACATCAATCTATGCTAGACATTTAGCTTCGGTTCACTTTGAAACTTGTCGAAACTAAGAAAGACCAAAATGGACGAACTTGGTCCACTTGGATGATTCTTGGACCAAATCTCTCTTTGTTGGTCTCAAACTTCTCCACATGGTTTATTGTGTCATATTACATCAATCTATGCTAGACATTTGGCTTCGGTAACTTTGAAGCTAGTCGAAACGAAGAAAGACCAAAATGGACGAACTTGGTCCACTTGGATGATTCTTGGACCAAATCTCTCTTCGTTGGTCTCAAACTTCTCCACATGGTTTATTGTGTCATATTACATCAATCTATGCTAGACATTTGGCTTCGGTTCACTTTGAAACTTGTCGAAACGAAGAAAGACCAAAATGGACGAACTTGGTCCACTTGGATGATTCTTGGACCAAATCTCTCTTTGTTGGTCTCAAACTTCTCCACATGGTTTATTGTGTCATATTACATCAATCTATGCTAGACATTTGGCTTCGGTTCACTTTGAAACTTGTCGAAACTAAGAAAGACCAAAATGGACGAACTTGGTCCACTTGGATGATTCTTGGACCAAATCTCTCTTTGTTGGTCTCAAACTTCTCCACATGGTTTATTGTGTCATATTACATCAATCTATGCTAGACATTTGGCTTCGGTTAACTTTGAAGCTAGTCGAAACGAAGAAAGACCAAAATGGACGAACTTGGTCCACTTGGATGATTCTTGGACCAAATCTCTCTTCGTTGGTCTCAAACTTCTCCACATGGTTTATTGTGTCATATTACATCAATCTATGCTAGACATTTGGCTTCGGTTCACTTTGAACTTGTCGAAACTAAGAAAGACCAAAATGGACGAACTTGGTCCACTTGGATGATTCTTGGACCAAATCTCTCTTTGTTGGTCTCAAACTTCTCCACATGGTTTATTGTGTCATATTACATCAATCTATGCTAGACATTTGGCTTCGGTTCACTTTGAAGCTTGTCGAAACGAAGAAAGACCAAAATGGACGAACTTGGTCCACTTGGATGATTCTTGGACCAAATCTCTCTTTGTTGGTCTCAAACTTCTCCACATGGTTTATTGTGTCATATTACATCAATCTATGCTAGACATTTGGCTTCGGTAACTTTGAAGCTAGTCGAAACGAAGAAAGACCAAAATGGACGAACTTGGTCCACTTGGATGATTCTTGGACCAAATCTCTCTTCGTTGGTCTCAAACTTCTCCACATGGTTTATTGTGTCATATTACATCAATCTATGCTAGACATTTGGCTTCGGTTCACTTTGAAACTTGTCGAAACTAAGAAAGACCAAAATGGACGAACTTGGTCCACTTGGATGATTCTTGGACCAAATCTCTCTTTGTTGGTCTCAAACTTCTCCACATGGTTTATTGTGTCATATTACATCAATCTATGCTAGACATTTAGCTTCGGTTCACTTTGAAACTTGTCGAAACAAGAAAGACCAAAATGGACGAACTTGGTCCACTTGGATGATTCTTGGACCAAATCTCTCTTTGTTGGTCTCAAACTTCTCCACATGGTTTATTGTGTCATATTACATCAATCTATGCTAGACATTTGGCTTCGGTCACTTTGAAGCTAGTCGAAACGAAGAAAGACCAAAATGGACGAACTTGGTCCACTTGGATGATTCTTGGACCAAATCTCTCTTTGTTGGTCTCAAACTTCTCCACATGGTTTATTGTGTCATATTACATCAATCTATGCTAGACATTTGGCTTCGGTTCACTTTGAAGCTTGTCGAAACGAAGAAAGACCAAAATGGACGAACTTGGTCCACTTGGATGATTCTTGGACCAAATCTCTCTTTGTTGGTCTCAAACTTCTCCACATGGTTTATTGTGTCATATTACATCAATCTATGCTAGACATTTGGCTTCGGTTCACTTTGAAACTTGTCGAAACTAAGAAAGACCAAAATGGACGAACTTGGTCCACTTGGATGATTCTTGGACCAAATCTCTCTTTGTTGGTCTCAAACTTCTCCACATGGTTTATTGTGTCATATTACATCAATCTATGCTAGACATTTGGCTTCGGTTCACTTTGAAACTTGTCGAAACGAAGAAAGACCAAAATGGACGAACTTGGTCCACTTGGATGATTCTTGGACCAAATCTCTCTTTGTTGGTCTCAAACTTCTCCACATGGTTTATTGTGTCATATTACATCAATCTATGCTAGACATTTGGCTTCGGTTCACTTTGAAACTTGTCGAAACTAAGAAAGACCAAAATGGACGAACTTGGTCCACTTGGATGATTCTTGGACCAAATCTCTCTTTGTTGGTCTCAAACTTCTCCACATGGTTTATTGTGTCATATTACATCAATCTATGCTAGACATTTGGCTTCGGTTCACTTTGAAACTTGTCGAAACTAAGAAAGACCAAAATGGACGAACTTGGTCCACTTGGATGATTCTTGGACCAAATCTCTCTTTGTTGGTCTCAAACTTCTCCACATGGTTTATTGTGTCATATTACATCAATCTATGCTAGACATTTGGCTTCGGTTCACTTTGAAACTTGTCGAAACGAAGAAAGACCAAAATGGACGAACTTGGTCCACTTGGATGATTCTTGGACCAAATCTCTCTTTGTTGGTCTCAAACTTCTCCACATGGTTTATTGTGTCATATTACATCAATCTATGCTAGACATTTGGCTTCGGTTCACTTTGAAACTTGTCGAAACGAAGAAAGACCAAAATGGACGAACTTGGTCCACTTGGATGATTCTTGGACCAAATCTCTCTTTGTTGGTCTCAAACTTCTCCACATGGTTTATTGTGTCATATTACATCAATCTATGCTAGACATTTGGCTTCGGTTCACTTTGAAACTTGTCGAAACTAAGAAAGACCAAAATGGACGAACTTGGTCCACTTGGATGATTCTTGGACCAAATCTCTCTTTGTTGGTCTCAAACTTCTCCACATGGTTTATTGTGTCATATTACATCAATCTATGCTAGACATTTGGCTTCGGTTCACTTTGAAGCTAGTCGAAACTAAGAAAGACCAAAATGGACGAACTTGGTCCACTTGGATGATTCTTGGACCAAATCTCTCTTTGTTGGTCTCAAACTTCTCCCATGGTTTATTGTGTCATATTACATCAATCTATGCTAGACATTTGGCTTCGGTTCACTTTGAAACTTGTCGAAACTAAGAAAGACCAAAATGGACGAACTTGGTCCACTTGGATGATTCTTGGACCAAATCTCTCTTTGTTGGTCTCAAACTTCTCCACATGGTTTATTGTGTCATATTACATCAATATATGCTAGACATTTAGCTTCGGTTCACTTTGAAACTTGTCGAAACTAAGAAAGACCAAAATGGACGAACTTGGTCCACTTGGATGATTCTTGGACCAAATCTCTCTTTGTTGGTCTCAAACTTCTCCACATGGTTTATTGTGTCATATTACATCAATCTATGCTAGACATTTGGCTTCGGTTCACTTTGAAGCTAGTCGAAACGAAGAAAGACCAAAATGGACGAACTTGGTCCACTTGGATGATTCTTGGACCAAATCTCTCTTTGTTGGTCTCAAACTTCTCCACATGGTTTATTGTGTCATATTACATCAATCTATGCTAGACATTTGGCTTCGGTTCACTTTGAAACTTGTCGAAACTAAGAAAGACCAAAATGGACGAACTTGGTCCACTTGGATGATTCTTGGACCAAATCTCTCTTTGTTGGTCTCAAACTTCTCCACATGGTTTATTGTGTCATATTACATCAATCTATGCTAGACATTTGGCTTCGGTTCACTTTGAAACTTGTCGAAACTAAGAAAGACCAAAATGGACGAACTTGGTCCACTTGGATGATTCTTGGACCAAATCTCTCTTTGTTGGTCTCAAACTTCTCCACATGGTTTATTGTGTCATATTACATCAATCTATGCTAGACATTTAGCTTCGGTTCACTTTGAAACTAGTCGAAACGAAGAAAGACCAAAATGGACGAACTTGGTCCACTTGGATGATTCTTGGACCAAATCTCTCTTTGTTGGTCTCAAACTTCTCCACATGGTTTATTGTGTCATATTACATCAATCTATGCTAGACATTTGGCTTCGGTTCACTTTGAAACTTGTCGAAACTAAGAAAGACCAAAATGGACGAACTTGGTCCACTTGGATGATTCTTGGACCAAATCTCTCTTTGTTGGTCTCAAACTTCTCCACATGGTTTATTGTGTCATATTACATCAATCTATGCTAGACATTTGGCTTCGGTCAACTTTGAAGCTAGTCGAAACGAAGAAAGACCAAAATGGACGAACTTGGTCCACTTGGATGATTCTTGGACCAAATCTCTCTTTGTTGGTCTCAAACTTCTCCACATGGTTTATTGTGTCATATTACATCAATCTATGCTAGACATTTGGCTTCGGTAAACTTTGAAGCTAGTCGAAACGAAGAAAGACCAAAATGGACGAACTTGGTCCACTTGGATGATTCTTGGACCAAATCTCTCTTCGTTGGTCTCAAACTTCTCCACATGGTTTATTGTGTCATATTACATCAATCTATGCTAGACATTTAGCTTCGGTTCACTTTGAAACTTGTCGAAACTAAGAAAGACCAAAATGGACGAACTTGGTCCACTTGGATGATTCTTGGACCAAATCTCTCTTTGTTGGTCTCAAACTTCTCCACATGGTTTATTGTGTCATATTACATCAATCTATGCTAGACATTTGGCTTCGGTTCACTTTGAAGCTTGTCGAAACTAAGAAAGACCAAAATGGACGAACTTGGTCCACTTGGATGATTCTTGGACCAAATCTCTCTTTGTTGGTCTCAAACTTCTCCACATGGTTTATTGTGTCATATTACATCAATCTATGCTAGACATTTAGCTTCGGTTCACTTTGAAGCTAGTCGAAACGAAGAAAGACCAAAATGGACGAACTTGGTCCACTTGGATGATTCTTGGACCAAATCTCTCTTTGTTGGTCTCAAACTTCTCCACATGGTTTATTGTGTCATATTACATCAATCTATGCTAGACATTTGGCTTCGGTTCACTTTGAAGCTAGTCGAAACGAAGAAAGACCAAAATGGACGAACTTGGTCCACTTGGATGATTCTTGGACCAAATCTCTCTTTGTTGGTCTCAAACTTCTCCACATGGTTTATTGTGTCATATTACATCAATCTATGCTAGACATTTGGCTTCGGTCACTTTGAAGCTAGTCGAAACTAAGAAAGACCAAAATGGACGAACTTGGTCCACTTGGATGATTCTTGGACCAAATCTCTCTTTGTTGGTCTCAAACTTCTCCACATGGTTTATTGTGTCATATTACATCAATCTATGCTAGACATTTGGCTTCGGTCAACTTTGAAGCTAGTCGAAACAAGAAAGACCAAAATGGACGAACTTGGTCCACTTGGATGATTCTTGGACCAAATCTCTCTTTGTTGGTCTCAAACTTCTCCACATGGTTTATTGTGTCATATTACATCAATCTATGCTAGACATTTGGCTTCGGTAAACTTTGAAGCTTGTCGAAACGAAGAAAGACCAAAATGGACGAACTTGGTCCACTTGGATGATTCTTGGACCAAATCTCTGTTCGTTGGTCTCAAACTTCTCCACATGGTTTATTGCATCATATTACATCAATCTATGCTAGACATTTAGCTTCGGTTCACTTTGAAACTTGTCGAAACTAAGAAAGACCAAAATGGACGAACTTGGTCCACTTGGATGATTCTTGGACCAAATCTCTCTTTGTTGGTCTCAAACTTCTCCACATGGTTTATTGTGTCATATTACATCAATCTATGCTAGACATTTAGCTTCGGTTCACTTTGAACTTGTCGAAACTAAGAAAGACCAAAATGGACGAACTTGGTCCACTTGGATGATTCTTGGACCAAATCTCTCTTTGTTGGTCTCAAACTTCTCCACATGGTTTATTGTGTCATATTACATCAATATATGCTAGACATTTGGCTTCGGTTCACTTTGAAACTTGTCGAAACTAAGAAAGACCAAAATGGACGAACTTGGTCCACTTGGATGATTCTTGGACCAAATCTCTCTTTGTTGGTCTCAAACTTCTCCACATGGTTTATTGTGTCATATTACATCAATCTATGCTAGACATTTAGCTTCGGTTCACTTTGAAACTAGTCGAAACGAAGAAAGACCAAAATGGACGAACTTGGTCCACTTGGATGATTCTTGGACCAAATCTCTCTTTGTTGGTCTCAAACTTCTCCCATGGTTTATTGTGTCATATTACATCAATGTATGCTAGTTTAGCTTCGGTTCACTTTGAACTTGTCGAAACTAAGAAAGACCAAAATGGACGAACTTGGTCCACTTGGATGATTCTTGGACCAAATCTCTCTTTGTTGGTCTCAAACTTCTCCCCATGGTTTATTGTGTCATATTATCAATCAATATATGCTAGACATTTAGCTTCGGTTCACTTTGAAACTTGTCGAAACTAGAAAGACCAAAATGGACGAACTTGGTCCACTTGGATGATTCTTGGACCAAATCTCTCTTTGTTGGTCTCAAACTTCTCCACATGGTTTATTGTGTCATATTACATCAATCTATGCTAGACATTTAGCTTCGTTCACTTTGAAACTAGTCGAAACGAAGAAAGACCAAAATGGACGAACTTGGTCCACTTGGATGATTCTTGGACCAAATCTCTCTTTGTTGGTCTCAAACTTCTCCACATGGTTTATTGTGTCATATTACATCAATCTATGCTAGACATTTGGCTTCGGTAAACTTTGAAAGCTTGTCGAAACGAAGAAAGACCAAAATGGACGAACTTGGTCCACTTGGATGATTCTTGGACCAAATCTCTCTTTGTTGGTCTCAAACTTCTCCCATGGTTTATTGCATCATATTACATCAATGTATGCTAGACATTTAGCTTCACTTCACTTTGAAAACTAAATGTCGAAACTAAGAAAGACCAAATGGACGAACTTGGTCCACTTGGATGATTCTTGGACCAATCTCTCTTTGTTGGTCTCAAACTTCTCCACATGGTTTATTGTCATATTACATCAATCTATGCTAGACATTTAGCTTCGGTTCACTTTGAAAGCTAGTCGAAACGAAGAAAGACCAAAATGGACGAACTTGGTCCACTTGGATGATTCTTGGACCAAATCTCTCTTTGTTGGTCTCAAACTTCTCCACATGGTTTATTGTGTCATATTACATCAATCTATGCTAGACATTTAGCTTCGGTTCACTTTGAAACTTGTCGAAACTAAGAAAGACCAAAATGGACGAACTTGGTCACTTGGATGATTCTTGGACCAAATCTCTCTTTGTTGGTCTCAAACTTCTCCCATGGTTTATTGTGTCATATTACATCAATCTATGCTAGACATTTGGCTTCGGTTCACTTTGAAACTTGTCGAAACGAAGAAAGACCAAAATGGACGAACTTGGTCCACTTGGATGATTCTTGGACCAAATCTCTCTTTGTTGGTCTCAAACTTCTCCACATGGTTTATTGTGTCATATTACATCAATCTATGCTAGACATTTGCTTCGGTTCACTTTGAACTTGTCGAAACTAAGAAAGACCAAATGGACGAACTTGGTCCACTTGGATGATTCTTGGACCAAATCTCTCTTTGTTGGTCTCAAACTTCTCCCATGGTTTATTGCGTCATATTACATCAATATATGCTAGACATTTAGCTTCGGTTCACTTTGAAACTTGTCGAAACTAAGAAAGACAAAAATGGACGAACTTGGTCCACTTGGATGATTCTTGGACCAAATCTCTCTTTGTTGGTCTCAAACTTCTCACATGGTTTATTGCATCATATTACATCAATATATGCTAGACATTTAGCTTCGGTTCACTTTGAAACTTGTCGAAACTAAGAAAGACCAAAATGGACGAACTTGGTCCACTTGGATGATTCTTGGACCAAATCTCTCTTTGTTGGTCTCAAACTTCTCCACATGGTTTATTGTGTCATATTACATCAATCTATGCTAGACATTTAGCTTCGGTCACTTTGAAACTTGTCGAAACTAAGAAAGACCAAAATGGACGAACTTGGTCCACTTGGATGATTCTTGACCAAATCTCTCTTTGTTGGTCTCAAACTTCTCCCATGGTTTATTGTGTCATATTACATCAATCTATGCTAGACATTTGGCTTCGGTTCACTTTGAAATTGTCGAAACTAGAAAGACCAAAATGGACGAACTTGGTCCACTTGGATGATTCTTGGACCAAATCTCTCTTTGTTGGTCTCAAACTTCTCCCCATGGTTTATTGTGTCATATTACATCAATATATGCTAGAATTT